>NW_026468267.1:0-13227 GCF_026875155.1 Cherax quadricarinatus | reverse complement strand
AAATTGTTTTAAAAAATGTTATTTCGATAATAGTCCCACTTCCAGGAACGGATTAAGTTGATAATTGAGGGACCACTGTATATGGAATAGGTGGTAAGTTACTAAATGTTGTAAAGAGTTTTTGTGAGGATAGTGAGGCTCAGGTTAGGGTGTGTCGAAAAAGAGGGGGGACTACTTCCGGGTTTAAAAGTAGGTCTTAGACAGGGATGTGTAATGTCGCCATGGTTTTTTAATATTTTTAAATAGATGGGGTTGAAAAAGAAGTAAATGCTAGGGTGTTCAGGAGAGGGGTGGGTTTAAAATTATGGGGAATTAAATACAAAATAGGAAGTGACACATTTTACTTTTTGCTGATGATACGTGCTTATGGGAGATTCTTAAGAAAAAATGCAAAGGTTAGTGGATGAATTTGGGAGTGTGTGTAAAGGTAGAAAGTTGAAAGTAAAACATAGAGAAGAGTAAGGTGATGAGAGTATCAAATGTGTAGATAAAGAAAAAATTGGATATCAATTGGGGAGGAGGAGTATAGAAGAAGTGAATGTTTTCAGATATTTGGGAGTTGAAGTGTCAGAGGTGGATTTATGAATGAATGGGGTTTAAATCATAGAATTGATAAAGGGGAAAAAAAGGTGGTGGTGCATTGAGGTTTTTGTGGAGGCAAAAAATGTTATCTATGGAGGCAAAGAAAGGGAATTTAAATGAAAGTATAGTAGTACCAAACACTCTTATATGGGTGTGAAGCTTGGGTTGTAAATGCAGCAGCGAGGAGGCGGTTGGAGGCAGTCGAGATGTCCTGTCTAAGGGCAATGTGTGGTGTAAATATTATGCAGAAAATTCAGTGTGTGGAAATTAGGAGAAGGTGTGGAGTTAATAAAAGTATTAGTCAGAGGGCTGAAGAGGGTTTGTTGAGGTGGTTTGGTCATTTAGAGAGAATGGATCAAAGTAGAATGACATGGAGAGAGTATAAATCTGTAGGGGAAGGAAGGCGGGGTAGGGGTCGTCCTCGAAAAGGTTGGAGGGAGGGGGTAAAGGAGGTGTTTGGACTTTCAGCAAGCGTGCGTGAGCATGTTAGATAGGAATGAATGGAGACAAATGGTATTTGGGACCAGATGAGCTGTTGGAGTGTGAGCAGGGTAATATTTAGAGAAGGGATTCAGTTAAACCAGTTATTTTATATAACCGGACTTGAGTCCTTGAAACGGGAAGTACAATGCCTGCACTCAAAAGCAGGGGTTTGGGATATTGGCAGTTTGGAGAGATATGTTGTGTATTTTTATACATATATACTTCTAAACTGTTGTATTCTGGGCACCTCTGCAAAAACAGTGATTATGTGTGAGTGAGGCAAAAGTGTTGAATGATGATGAAAGTATTTTCTTTTTGGGGACTTTCTTTTTGGGTCACCCTGCCTCGGTGGGAGACGGCTGACTTGTTGAAAAAAAAAAAAATTACATTTTAATTTATAAATCAGTAAGTTTATTCAGGTATACACAAATACTTACATAGATTATCATACATAGCAGCATATGTGTAAAGTACCTAGGATAACCCGACTTATGTATTTCCACTGGGGTCCTTTTATATTTACACTTACATTTACTTTTATGCTTACACTTTTATATTTACACTTATGTTGGAGGAGATGTTAGTTTATTTAGTTAGTTTGATGGAGGAGATGCTGGCAGAGCGTTTAGCGGGTATAGGGGAAAGATAGCAGGGCCGGGCGTTGTGTTCGCGGTATACACACATCCACAAACATTGAAGTAGTTTCTTACTGTGTCATTTTTCGATTGCTTACCGCTTAACTACTTGACTACGTGTTTTCAGTTCTACACTTTACGCTGGCTGACACTATAGCCTTTATCGACTACCTGCTGCTGTAGTAACGTACATTATCGTAGAATCATTGAATCACTGCAGAAGGCATATTCTCTCCTTTCTTTTCCTCTCCATCTTTCGAATTTTGTTACTAGTGTTTTCTTGTTGTTATTGTCTTATTTCCTTCTTTATCACAGGCTGGCATAGAAACTTTCTTTGGGCCCAGGTGGGCTTATTTAGCAGGTTACAAGCACTAAAACGCAATGGAATAATACAAAACTATGTCAATGCTATGCATGGTAATCGACCACAATGGCTTTTGTAAACAATGGCTTTATGGTTTACACTGAGTATTGGAGTGGATGGGCCCAATTAGGGGATCATGGACATGTTCGGGAACGAAAGCAACTTTTAGACGAGTTTTTTGGATTGGTAGAGCCTATATTTGAAGCGTAAGAGAGACATTTAGGCGATTTTGGCGCTTTGACGTTGCAGCCGTTAGTTGAGGGTACTCTGTATTTTGTTGCATTTATAAGTGGACAAGATTGGTGTGTTCCTACTGGACGGGCAATTTTCCGCTGGTTATGGCGGTAGCCTGGAACCTAACCTGCCATATAGGTGGGGCCCCCTACTGTAATAGATCAAAAACATAGAGGTACTGACCTGTATGCGTGGGGCCCCAGGACACAAAATGTGATCAGTAGCAAGGCGAAGCCTATACCAAATTCAAACTTCAATAACAAAAACACATAAGGTGGGACCAAGTAATCATAGGACCTAAATTTTATAAACGGAGATGATAGCCTAAGCAACCAGTATCCCAAACCTTGTCAAGAAAATTAAACTCTGTGGCACTGGGTATGCTCAAGCATATTCTTAAGGAAAGGAGGAGAAAATGTAAACTGGAAAAGAGAAAGGAAACTCCCTATACAGGCAAAGGCAAAGAATTACAGAGCAGCTAAAAGGGTCCTTTATAATCTGTAATACTTAGGGAGACACTGGACAGTAGAAAATAGCAAATTATCAACTAATGTCTCTTAAAGGAATCTTACAGGGAAGCCAAGATATGCAGGGAAGAAACTAAAAGCCATAAATGAAACTGAAAGAAATCCAAAATATTTCTTTTCTTATGGCCAAATCGATGTCGAGAACAACATGCAGTATTACATAGTTTTAGGCCTTATTAAAACAAGTTGGGTCTAACACTAAAATGGCAGAAAGGAAATGAGTGAGATCTCAAGTTCCAATATTGAGTCGGTTTCTTTTTTAGGAGCACTAACCAGGACTGCGGAGTCAATGACATAAAATAATTTTTTTAGGAAAGAGAGACAGATTTGGTAGATCGGACCTATCTGATACAGTGGGGCCCTCGGTTATCGGCCATAAATCCATCCAGAAGATCCGGTCTAAAACCAAATAATATTTTCCCATAAGAATTACTGTAAAATACAATTAAATCCATTCCGACAGAAATATTAAAAAAAATAATTATTTAACAATTAAGTCCAGTATTACATACCTTTACTGATGACTAATGCTGGCTTCTGGAAGAAGGGCAGGAGGAAAGAGGGAGGAGTTTTGTTTGGGATAGGGAAAATCCCACTCCTTATGGGCTTCAGGTTGCCAAAGCCCTCTCTGGGGTTACTTACTTCTTTGTCTTTTAATGCCCCACTTGGACAAGCCTTTGAGTCAACTCACCAACACTCCACTTCCCTGCATGCCTGTACAATCCCAGCATGCCTGCTACACTTTTCTGCATGTCTGCCTTCACTCCCTGCATTACTGCTACACTCTCAGTATGCTGCTACACTCCAGCATGCCTGCTACACTCACTTTGCACTGCATGTACACTCCCTGCATGCCTGCTACACTCCCTGCATAATACTACACTCCCTGCATGTCTGCTACACTCCTTGCCTCTATGCTGCCTGCCTTGAATTTTATCCATGTTTCTCACGTTCTTTACAAAGGAACTTTACTAAAGACCTATCTTTGGGCCATGGTGTCTTTATTTCGCAGTTGCACTCAATAAATAACCACCAAAAACAACGGAAATTATAGCGATTATGTTTGAATGGAAAGAGCAGAAGCTTCCCTCACTCAACCAGGGACACAGGCCTGGACTGAATTGTGAGAGGCTGTGGGCGGGCTGAGTGAAAACGTCCCATATGGCGTTAAGTGTGTTAAAAATGGCCAATAACCTGGAAGCCGAAAAACTGCCTATAAACCGAATTGGCTGATAACAGGACCGGCACATAAACGAGGGTCCACTGTTGTATCCTGACACCAAATGACTTTGATAAGGCATTAAACTGACATGCCCAAGCATAATTGCCCAGGCCAGGACTCATGGAACTCCGTGTTCTTCAAGAACTGCAAGAAGCCCCTATCAAGTGGCTTTTTAAATTTCTATGGGAGGGAGCATGGACACAGGGGTCATCTCCTATAGCTGCTAAAAACAACAGACATAGCCCCACTACCACAAAGGGGGCAGTTAAAGCAATGGGAAAAGAACTAGAGGACCAATAGCGCTAAGGTTCATATCATTAAAAAATCTTTGAAAGGGTTCTACGAAGGCAAGTTCGCCACCACATCTAGAAACCCATCAGTTAACACAACCCAGGACACATGGGTTTAGAGCAGGTTGCTGCTCTGTCTGTCCCAACTACTGGACCACTACAACAAGGTTCCTGGGTTGCTCTTCAAGATAAACAAATGCAGATGTAGTATACACAGGACTTTGGCAAAAGCCTTTGACGAGTGTGACCATGGTGTAATAGCATACAATAATGTGTGATTAAAGGATATAACAGTAAAAGTTGTGTAGATGGTTCTATAATTTCCTAATCAAATAACAACACAAAGAGAGTAGTAGCCAAACAGAGTAAAGTGTGAGGGGGGACAGCTACGGTGAATAGCTCTGTTCACCAAGGCACTGTACTCGCTCCCCATCCTGTTCCTCATCATCATATCTGAGAACAGGAAGGCATGGTAAGCCACAGCACCATGTCTTCCTTTGCAGATGATACCTGAATCTGCATGACTGTGTGTTCCATTGAAGACACCTCAAGACTACAGGAGACATTCAACCAATCTTTAAATGGGCTGTTTATAAAACAATATAAAGTTCAATGATGAGAAATTTTCAATTACTCCAATACGGAAAACATGAGGAATTTAAAACTATATTGAAATTATAAAACATTATTCCAACTACAAATAGAGTGAAAAAACTAATATGTAAAAGACCATGGTCATGTCAGAGGATCTCACCTTCAAAGACCATTAAAATTGTATCAATCGCATTTGCTAGAAAAATGACAGATGGAAGATGACAACTTCAAAACTACGGGAAGCCAAGCCCATGACATTTTACTTACTTAGAAGGGTTTTTTTGGTCTTAAATTACCTTGTTTGTTTACATAACCTTCTAGATATCTACCAGTGCAATATTGAATCCAAATAACTGTTCATAAAAATTTAATACTTGACAATAAATATTAGTTTTTCACTTTTTTTTTTTGCTAAATTAATCTTTTTTTGTTAATCATTTTTACTTAATAAAATTGTATTAAAACCATATTACTACCAGTCCACAATTTTGCTTTTGTACATTAATCATTTATTTTATACTTTTCATAAACATTTTGTTGCCAAACTTTCAAGTTTGTAATATTCATAACTCCCAACCTTTTATTATCCTTTGTACCTGTGTACCTGTTTACCTGGTACCATTCTTACTATCATATTTATAACAAAAGTCATTGCCACATTGTTATTTTTTAATTATTATTCTTTTGGTACTTTATTTTGTGATTTTATTTTTTTGTCAATTTAATTAATTTTACTCTTGTTCTTGTTAACAACCTATATCAGACCTAGCTGCAATTGCAAGCACATTTTAATTTGTATTTTTATATTATTTACAGTTTATACTTGTGGATACTTAGCTCATTCTAGCTCAATACATAGACAAAACACCTAAACTAACTATCCTTGTTGTACTTTAGCTCATTCTTGCTCAATACATAGACAACACTAAATTCTTTATCTTAGACCTTAGTGCAATTACAAGACGTGAGTCTGGTGCACTTGTAATTTGTTTTTTTTATAGTATTAGTTTATACTTAGTTGTACTTTAGCTCATTATAGGCACAAACACTAGACAATCATCAATTTCATTCATGTTTATTAGTGCTATACTCTTTATTGACCAAAGTGCTTTTAGCGGTATCCTTATCCATACTCCCAACATACAGAATCAGTATTAGAACTCACAACTAAATACAGGATATATAAACAACACTATTTAAACCTACAAAGATGAATGATTACGTTGACCCTGATCTAAACACTCCAAATCTAACACACAATTCAAAACTTATTGGAAAGTAACTGCCTTTATTAACAGCAACAAGCCAGCCATATCCCTGAACCCTGTTCAAAGTCTATCAGTTCACCTAACTACAACATCAGGTCCTTATGCAAAAACACTATGATGACCTCCTGAAGTAATCCTTGAGTAACTAAAGACACCCTTCTCCTGCTTTTATTCTTACTGAGACCTGCTTAAGCAGGACACAATTGATATCTACCCCACTACAGGTTACACAGCAATCCACAAACTGCGAAACCATACAAGTTAGGGTGGTATTGCAAATCTATTACTCTAACCAACTATCTTGGTCTTAGCACTAATTGCTTTAGTGATGAATTATGGGGAATTCATTTTTGCTATTTTTACTGTAAAAACTCAGAGCCTATAACTATCGGTGCCTTATAACGGATACCCAAACACAAACTCCCAAACTTCAGTGAGAATCTAAAGTCTCATAATAACAAACAGACAAATGAACTAGCACCACTTCTCTTAGCTGGAGATCTTCAATATAAACCTTGGCTACCAGATGATATACTGTAACTGATTTCATCAACATTATGGGAACAAAACACTTCTACCATACCAACAATAATAAACCAACCAGGCTGACTGAGACAAGTGAACCATAATAGACCAACTTTATGGACCAATATACTAGCACCTCAAATCAGGGGATAATCACAGACAGCACTAATTGACACTACCCAACCTTCCTCTTAAACAAAACATTCCGTAAGCCCACCTCTGAGGAATACAACAAAGTTTAATTTAGACTCAATGACGAGGCCTCAATAAGGAATTTCACAGCAGACCTAGAGACTGCTGAGCTGGCCTACAGAATTCTCAATGCCAATGGTATTTGACGATGGGACAGAATTTTTGCTTAAAAAATACTTAGATATACAACAAACATTGGTCCTAATAAAAAACGCATAAAGATCACGAATCAATAAACGGCTTGGTTGCCCCATGTCTAACCAGCAGCATTCTGAAAAATCTATTGATAAGAAACACGTATGAAAAGCTATTACAGGACAGGGCTTAATACACAAAGAATATTCTTAAAAATATTCAACAGTTTCACCAAATTAATAAAGGATATCCAATACAGCTGTACTACTCAGCAGATTCACTGGACACAAAGAGGGAGATATAAAAAAGACGGGAAAAACACATTCCCAGATTCTGGGACCCACATAAACTGAAAAATCAAGAACACTGTTCTTAACCTAAACCTCATGAAACACCATGCATCTCACTGATACTGCTAACACGATAAACGGACTTCTTCTCAAACGTTAGGATCTAATCTCGCCAGTAAAATCCACTTACCCAATGCCCCGTGCCAGGGGAACTTCCTAGATGGGGGGAATTCCAAATTCCTTCGATCTGTACAAACTGAGCCACGGAAGTCACCGCGATAATAATGTACTTAAAAATAACTCGGGGAATCTGTCTCACGTCCCCCCTCCATTATTGTACAAGCGAAGCGGGCCCATTGTCCTTGCGCATGCTATTACATTTACTTTTTAAACAAGTCATTAGAAACTAGCACTTTCCCGACAATACTCAGACAGCAAGGGTTACACAATACATACAGTTGGTGGGACCCTACAGACGTAAACTACTATAGGCTCAATATTCAACTTACCTTTGCATATTCTCGACAAAATCTTGAGAATACTTGTGCACAGGAGACTATTATTCATTTATAACAACACAAAACATACTCAACCCCTGCAATTTTGGATTCAGGGGGGAATAAAAAAAATAAAAGCACTAATGATGCAATTATTAAAAATCTAGGACCTGCTTTACACAGCAATGGGAAAATAAGGAAACATCCGCTAGGAATTTTTATTGACCTAAGAAGAAAAGCGTTTTGGAAACAGTAGACCACGGCATCCTACTCCACAACTTGACCACTATGGTATAACGAGGCCATGCGCTTGCATATTTTAAATCCTACCTTTCTAATAGGTATAAGTATGTCACCATTAAAGACACAGCCTCAGCAATACAGCCTCTTGATACAGGAGTTCTGCAGGGAAGAGTCCTTGGACCCCTGCTTTTCTCATTTACATCAATGATCTTCAAACATATCCCAACACATGAAACCCATTCTCTTTGGCTGTCGACATGTATAATGTCAATCATCCCACCCTAATCTTGCCACCTCAAAACACCATTGTTAATGAGGAGCTTGCTCAAAATATCGACTTGAGATGACTTACACTTAACATGGCAAAACTACTATATATGTTTGGTAGCAGAGCAGGTGTTGCGCAACTTAACATTAGTAGAATCGACATCTCCATAGAAGGTGTGCAAACATAATGAGGGCAAATTCCTTGGCCTATACCTGTCAACAACCTAAATTTCAGTACCTATCCAACACATATAAACAAAAAAAAAAGTATCCAAACACGGTGGGGAAGTCACCTCTCCAAGATACGTTACTACGTTCCGCAAACTGCCCTTGTCACACTTACTAATTCACTTATTATATCCATACCTCACTATGCTATCTGTGATTGGTTCGACTGCAGCAAACACCTTAAGCCAATAATAAACCCAACAAAAAAAGCCCGCCAGTAAGAATAATCACTAAATCCATTCCCTGGCAACACATCCTTCCACTGTTCGAAGATCTAAACTTACTCCTGTTCAGGACATCCACACTTAATTACTGAGCTCAATCTATATCTTACAAGGACATTAATTCCATATATTTAACCTTGACCTAAAAACGCTTCTCTTGTTAGTTTGTGACAGGACTAAAACTGGCATTACACCAGGACACAAACATCTCTATATACATTCCCAGTGTTCGACTAACCTTTTACAAATATTCAATGTATTTCAAAGAGACCTAAAAATTGGAACACCCTACCCTGAAAAACTTAGAAAATGCAAGACACCACTTCATCACTTTCAAAACTACAGTTAGAAAACATATTATCTCCCTGATCCACTCAGACACTAACTACATTGATAACCAACTGGTGGTTCACAATTTCACTCACTCTCCCCTGACTATAACCCAGATTTACTAACCTTTAAAATAAGAAATCCTAACTAGTCATAAGTTTGCTATGTACTCCAATATAGACACTTTGTTTTGTGCCAAAAAAAAGCATTCCACATTGTAAACTCACAAATTATGGATGTAGTCAACTTAGCCTTTAAAACCATTATCTGTAAGGATTTTTATGTTAAGATTTAATCTAAGGTTGCTCAAAATGCTAGCCATGCTAGGTGTCCTAGTGGCCCCCTCTGTAAGTAGAATTTTATAACATGTAAAACCACACAATACCCAACAAAAACCTTAGCAGATGTGAACCCCTTCAATCATTGTAACCCTTATAGAGAATAACTTGTATTGAATGATGATATTTTTCAGGTCACCTGTTCTATCTTGGTCTGGAATATTGCTGCGCACTAACAGCACCTATTTCAAGGGCAGGTTGAACTGCTGACCTAGAAAATGTACAGAGGACCTTCATGGCACACATAAATGCAATAAAACACCTAAATTACTGGGAATGCTTGAAGTCTCTCAACATATACTCCCTAGAATGCAGGGAAGGAGAGATTTTTTTTTTTTTTTATTAAACACACTGGCCGATCCCTCCAACGGCGGGGTGGCCCCGTCCAAGAAAAACTTTCACCTTATTTCACTCCATTACTGTCTTGCCAGAAGGGTGCTTTACACTACAGGTTTTTTAACTGTAACATTAACACCCCTCCTTCAGAGTGACAGGCACTGTACTTTCCATTCCACGGACTTAAGATCCGGGCCTGCGGTTTCCCTGAATCCCTCATAAATGTTACGTTGTTCACACTCAACAGCACGTCAAGTATTAAAAAACATTTCGTCTCATTCCCTCCTATCAAAAATGCTCACGCATGCTGCTGGAATCCAAGGCCCTCGCACACAAACCTCCTTTACCCCCTCCCCTCCAACCTTTCATAGGCAGACCATACCCCGCCTTCTTCCACTACAGACTGATACACTTATTGAAGTCATTCTGTTCGCTCCATTCTCTCTAATTGTCTGAACCACCTCAACAAACCCTTCCTCAGCCCTCTGGACAACAGTTTTGGTAATCCCCACACCTCCTCCCAACTTCAGGAGAGATACATGTTATTTACACTTGGAAAATCATTGAGGGATTAGTACCTCAAACTTGCCACAAAAAAAATCACTCCCTATGACAGCAAAAGACTTGGCCAGATATAAAGAAACATAAGAACATAAGAAAGAAGGAACATGCACAGGCCTATGAACCATGCAGAGCAGGTCCCATGTCCCCCCTGGATTAGGACCATGACCCCCCCCCCCAGATTAGCCCGATGAACCACCCAGTCTGATCATCCCACTCAAGGTATGGAGCACTGCACCAGCACCCAGCAGCACAAGCTAGTCAGGTCCTAACTCACACCCACCACACCACAGATGATGGCAACATCCCACAATGAAAAGCAGGGGGTGCCACTAAGCATTGATAGAGCAAATACAATAAGTGTCAGGGGGGCCCAAGACTGTTACTGCCTTCAAGCATATTCGTTAAGGGAGATTACCAATAGGCCCTGGCTCTCTTCGAAGAACGGCTTTGACAGGCATCTGAAGTCAGTACCTGACAGCTGGGCTGTTGGTTTGTACGTTGGCGTTGTGTGCAGGCCAACTGCAAACAGCCAGGTGATCAGGGCCCTGATCCACCACGAGGCCTGGTCACAGACCGATGGTGTGGGGACATTAACCCCTTGAAATTCCTCCAGGTATGCTCCAGTTAATTGTTTTACATTGATGGTAGGATTGCTGGTGTCTTTTTTTTCTGTCTCATAAAATTTCAAGTACGTCTTGTTACTTCTACTTTACCATTAGTGCTCACACAACACATGCATGTGTACATGTCATAATATTACACACACACACCATGCTGGGTTTTCTTTTCTTCTTACTGGTTCTTGTTCTTGTTTATTTCCTCTATTCTGAGGAAGTGGACAGAATTCTTCCTTTGTAAGCCATGTGTGTCATAAGAGGCAACTAAAATGCCAGGAGCAAGGGGCTAGTAACCCCATCTCCTGTATACATTACTAAATTTATAAAGAGAAACTTTCATTTTTATTTTTGGGCACCTTGCCTCCCAGTTGGGATATGGTCAGTGCACTGAAAGAAGACTAATAAAATAAAAAAAATTTCAATTTGTCTAATAAAATTAAATACAAACAAAATCAATACATAAGCTACAAGTTAATAGACCAGATCAAAATGTTGTCAAATGAGTGAGATTAAAATACCTGTAATTTCTGCTGATGAGTAGGGAAGTTTGAAGCTTTGATGTTGAGGGTGTTGCTTCCCGAGAAGCAGAGCATCTCTTCACAGCTGGTATTCCAAGCCACACTGTTTGCATTTGGTTCCTAATAAACACAAGCTATGTTAACAATCTCCTTCATAAGAACTACAGTACATTACAGTAATGAGCTGGTAAATATACAGAACCCAAGAAATGAATAAGCTATGTTCCTAGTGTTCCAATCTATGAACAAGTTGTTTGTAGCAAGAACCATCCTTTGTATCAATAGTACAAAGATTTGTTATCTGATGTGTGTGTGGTCATGACTGGGGATCAACATCTGAAGCCAAATTGTTTTTAAATATTATTTCTCATGGACCTCATTCTTAACCCTTAAACTGTCCAAACGTAGATCTACGTTTGCTCGCGTAGCGCACTGAATGTATATCTATGTTTTTTTACATTCTTTCTTATGGAGAAAATCAAGGTCGGAGCACTACGCCCGCAAACATAGATCTACATTTGGACAGTTAGAGGGTTAAGTGTGGATGATCACAGCTCGGATATTTATGAGCTGAATATTTTATATACAGTACATGAAAATAATTAAAACCATATATTCATACATTTCTGCCCTTCCATGCATAATTCTTATAAGAATGACTAATACAGTGGTACCACAAGTTATGAACTTAATTCATTCCAGAAGGCTGTTCAAATGCCGATACCGAATGAATTTGTTCCCATAAGGAATAACGTAAATTAGATTAGTCCATTTCAGACCCCCAAAATACACTTGCAAAAGCACTTACAAAAATACACTTACATAATTGTTTGAGTTGAGAGCTGTTTGAAACTCGAGGTACCACTGTACAATACATACCTACATTTCTGCCCTTCAATGTATGTTTCACATACAGTAACTAATGTGATATATTTATACTGTACATTTATCAGTGATAAGATGAGAAAATATAATAACTTACCTGGAAGAGCAATTCTGAGTCAGAAACATTATAAACAAGAAGTGTGTTATGCTCATCAACAACTGCCAACTTGTTCCTAGAAGAACTCAAGTCTAAGCAGCGTATAGCTGCTGGAACCTTCAGCAAGGCTACTGGGAAGGCATTGTCAAGGAAGATCTTTAAAACCTAAAGATGTAACATACTGAATTAGTAAAATTATAAACATTAAAGCTTTAAAATGTTTAATTTCTAATTACAGTAGTTATTACCACGGGATAAAAGGCATAAAATTAATAATATTGGAACTTCTCTCTATAATGAATGACATATTTGAACTATTTAATAAGTGTGGCTTTAATTTTATGATGCTTACATCAAACCCAGCCCTGTAGACCATGTTAACCTACTCCTCACTCTTCAAATGTTTCAGGCAACAACTAACAAAATGTAAAATAAGATAAACTACACTCATTTTTATTTTATTAACCCTTTGACTGTTTCAGGCCCCTCTCTGAAACTGTCATTCTATGTCGCCAAATATTCAAAAAAAAAAAAATTATTTTTTCTTATGAAAATGTTAAGATTATTTTTCTGAGTGTTTTAGTCCAAAAAAAAAATTTTTGCCATCGGTTACTTACCGAGATATAGGCTGTGAAGTTTGCAGAAAATGAGCTGCGTATGGCAACAGGGGGCGACTGCGCTCACCCGGGGGAAACTTAGTTTATTGTAATTGAAGGGGTTTTTTTTTTTTTTCACTTTTTTT
>NW_026468266.1:0-13303 GCF_026875155.1 Cherax quadricarinatus | reverse complement strand
GGGGGTTTGGACCTGTAGCTTTGTGCTCGTCGGGCCGTGGGCTTTTTTTCCCTTAAGTGATGGACCTGCTGACTAGGTTGGGTGATTGGTTAAAGCGGTGGAAAACTTGGACCTGCCTCCTAGGGCCCAGTAGGCCTGCTTCAGGTTCCTTTTTTTTTTATGTTCAAAGTTTTTAAAATCTGGTTTTAAATTTTTGCGTAAATTTTTCTTGGGATCCAGTAAAGGAATTCAGAATTTAAAAGAAATCATTGAGAAAGTCCAATGTTTCATTTACGTAGTGTTTTTTCATTTAAATTTTGTTCTTTTTCCCTGAGTCTGCGTTATACTGGTATTTTTCGCACTCTTCCCCGATGTGGTTCCAGAGGCACATGATTGCCATATTGGAAAGAGGATTTCCCAGAAATTGGGTAAGAGGATCTTCCCAGTACTTGGAAAGAGGATCTTCCATATTGGTAAAGGATTTCCAGTACCTGGAAGGGTTTCCGTATCTGGAAAGAGGATTTTCCCAGTCTTGGTAAGGGGATTTTCCAGTACTCTGGAAGAGGATCCTCCGTTCGGAAAGAGGATCCCCCAGTACTCGGTAAGAGGACCTCCAGTACCTGGTAAGAGGATCCCCCAGTACTTTGTAAGGGATCTTCCAGACTTGGTAAGGGGGATCCGTACTCGGTAAGAGGATTCCTACTCTGGTAAAAGGATCTTCCAGTACTCTGGTAAGGGAAATCTTCCAGTTTGGGTAAGAGGTCTTCCGGTATTTGGGAAAAGAGGATTTTCCAGTACTCTGGGAAGGGTAAACATGGGTGTTGTCAGCGTGTCAGGGTCGACCACAGCTGAAGTGTTGACAGTGGTAACTTTTTGGGAAAACAAAAAAAAATTAAATTACTTTTTTGATTTTTTGGTTGTGAGCCAAATTTGCCCCCAAAAATTTTTTGCTATATACTTTTTTTTTTTAAAACTGTGAGTAAATCCTCAATATTCGAGAATAATTTTATTTATTTTGTATAAAAAAACTGAAGGGCGTTTTTTGTCTTTTTCCCAATTGTCTACACTTTGCACCTTACGATTTGTTTTTTTTTTGTAGAGGAGACGGGGGCCCCCGACACGCTTGGTCCCAGGGTCCTGAGTGATGGCCCACACCCCTTGTAAAAATAGGTTTTTGACTAAGCCCGGGTCCCCTGCTTACCTGGGAAATTGGTTTTGGGGGATCTGCGTTGAACAAAGGATCATTTATAGTTGTAGCCTTTGGGTACTGGCTGTTAGGGGATTTGCCCGGCCATGGTTGGGGAGGCTGGCAGGAAGCCGGGAGATTGGAAGGAAGTGATTCAATTTAAAAGAGTGAGGGAGGTGGGCCCCCCACCCCGGTCAGTAGCCAGGGGTCACTCGGCCGGACTCTGTGTCCGAGGGGACGTAATGACCCGGTGCTGATGGGTTTTTCTTATTAAAAAAATTAGGAACGTTCAGGGTTTTGCAGGTCATGCAAAGTGTTTACGTTCTTCAGGGGCGGGGGGGGGGGGGGGGGTTAGAAGTGCAACCTCAGAACGTCTACTACACGCAGGTTACACCCTATGGAGGGGTTAATACTACCACCTCCTTGAACTTAGACCTTGAGATGATTTGGGAAACTGTGTCCTCTGCATGTTTCAGGTGTTTGCATCCCTGTAGTAGTCATGATTTGAAAATTTTTAAAAAAGATAAAAAGAATTATACATTTTTTAAAAAATGGGGAAAGCTGTCTCTGTTCAACTTAAAAATAGGTACCTGGGTGTTAGTCATGGGTTGGGGGCCATTTGGGGGGGAAAAAATTTACCTAATTTGCCGAAATCCTCTGCTAACAAGGGGGTTTCTGTATAACAATATATCATTGATGTTTTACTATTTACTTTCCCATCAATCTGCCGTGCTTCCTGAGGTCGATCACCCAGTCAAACATAGGCCTACCGGCCAGTAATCCAAGCTACTGCTCCTACCATGGGATTCTGGCCTAACACTAAGGGGGGGGGGGGGGGGCCAGGCTTTCTGCCCAGTGCCCAGGCTTTCTGCCCAGTGCCCAGGCTTTCTGCCCAGTGCCCAGGCTTTCTGCCCAGTGCCCAGGCTTTCTGCCCAGTGCTCAGGCTTTCTGCCCAGTGCTCACTCTAGCTAGTTCATCAGCTTATCAACCAGAATTACGTTTGGCAACACAATGGTGGCCAATATGACATTTTCAAAGCACTGTAGGACTGCTCAAGATGCCATTATTTCCATAAAAAGAAATTAGCATTAGATTAAATATAAATGACCCCTAAGTGGGACAAACAATAGATTAACACGTGTGGAAAATTAGGACACATGTGCAACAGTTGGGTATCTTTAGTGATATAACGTTTTCGCTTTACACAGTGAGAATTCTTCAGGTTTTTGTTTGTCCATTCTCTGTTGGATGTGATGTATAGATTATTCTCCGGCAGTGATAAATTAATCTCGTAGGAAGGAGGGAAATAATGTGGTAATTTATTTATTATTGTGGTTTGGTTTATGTTATCCCCCCCCCGCCTAATAGCGTGTTTTTAGGGTAATATATATTATCAAGACGCTAATTACCAATCAATGACTGTTGGTTATGAGTGGTGATGGCAGGACACAGTTAATAGGGCATGTGGGGAGGATGCGGTTTGTGAATTGGAATTGTCCAGCGGTTAGTGTCTTAAATCCACCACCGTGCATTATATTAATTATTTCACCATAGGGTATATGAGGGAGTAGGGTGGATTGTTGTTCTATGGTGGATGTGAGCCATCCGGTCAGACATTTAGTGTCAGCCGTTTAGATGGCTGGATTGTGTTTATATATTTTGTAATTTTGAGGTTTTTAATGCTTTTACAAAATGCTAATAATGTGAAAAAGTGATTTTGTCGCTGTGTATCTAAGTGAAAGTGCACGTTTATGGGGGGGGGGGGGAGAAAGAAGTGAGTTGTAAAGCATTACTGGGTAGGTACTATCGGTTTTATATGGACCCCTTTTTTCATGTTGAGACAAGTAGTTACAAGCGGTGTTTGTTTTTGAGTGCAGCCAGCACTTTCTGTCATTATATAATCGTGCTTCTTCAGTATTTGTTGTATAGTCACAGTTGTTATTGGTTCACTGCCTGTATCTGTTACATATGATTATGTACCCATATACATTTTTGTACCTGAGTTTTAAATAAAATATAAAAAAAAAATTCTTCAGTCACTAGTGATGCACGGTAGTGATGAGAAGACAATTCGGATGTTGGACAATAAACCATGGAAAAAGAGATTAGCTGTATATTTCGAACCCTCCAGCTGAGGTCCTCCTCAATAACGGGAGGACCATCATATGAAGAGGACTCCCTAGGGTGCAAATAATTAAGTATACGACCCAATCTTTTTATATATCTAGTTGCCAACCTGTGTTTTCTCTCAACATGATCAGGCTCTGATCCACCAGGAGCCTGGTCACAGACCGGGGGCGGCTGCGGGGGCGTTAACCCTGGAACTCTCCAGTAAGATGACGAGTGTTCATTACACTCCAATCATCGTTACCGATGTTATAATTGATTACATTTCGGATTTATTTTTCATTAACCTAACCCACAATAGTTTAACTTACAATATCACGTTAGAAAGATCAGGCTCGCATCTACAAAAAACAAAACTCTCAGCGTGGACCTAAAAGGTCATGTTAATTTAATCTTTAAGGCCGGCACGTCAGATACCCCCTTTTTTCTAATATGTTCATTTTCCCCTAAAATCTTACCTTGTCCATTAATTACTATAGCAATTTGTTTTGTAAGGAGTAGTTCAGGATCTTTCCTATTTATGGTATAACTTAATCTTTGAGCACATTGTTGTTGCACTATTTGTTAAGTTATACCATGAATTAAGGGTAGATCCTAGACTTCACCCTTACGAAAATAGACAAGCAAATGCGATAATAATTATGGAATTATGTACATTATAGGGGAATTGAGAACATGTTTTTAGAAAACTGAGCAAAACTTACGTCCCGTTTTTTAAAGCGTCATGCATGGAGTTAAAGTCGGGAGGTCGGCTAATGGGATGAGTACTACTGCATTTTTGAAGCGTGAGTCACCAAAAATTATTCAGATTAATTTGATGAAAGTTGACGGGAATATGACGTACATGTATAAAATTATAGGTAACATGTGTCAGCGTGTGTTTTGTTTTCTCGGGGGGAGGAGGGGGAAAATGCTTGCCCTGTCATATTCCTGAGTGATAAGACGCTAAATTTATTGATTTGAGGCGGATTTTGCATCTGGAGTGAGGTACAAATAACAGCGGCGTGATTACCGTTGCTGTCTGTACCTAGGGCGGGCCGTAGCAGGCATGTTTATGAGCGGTGAGCAGAACAACCCGGGGAGATAGACAAGGCGATAGATTACCAGTGACGGCTTGTACAGCTACCTCGATGCCATCTACTTGCTCGTGAAGCGCTCTGGTTGGTATTTCACCAACCATCTGCTGCAGGCAGGGATGAAGTCAGAGAGAATATAATGCTTTGCCAGTCAGTCTATGAGGCTTTTAACTACTCCAAAAAGCAGTTTGCATTTCGTACCTAAGGTTAACTGAGATTTAGGGCGGGTAAAACTGTAGCCAAGATGATAATTTTCAGAGTTATTTGTGTTTTGTTACCCTCCACCCCTCTCCTCCTCCCTCTTGTGGTATTTGAAAGCAATAAATCACAGGCGAATATTATCGTTGTATTACCCGAGACTTCAAAGTTGTTGAGTGTTTAACAACTCGAGAGAGTTTGACTGCACACATTATCATCTCCTGTCCAGGGAGAATTATAATTACATGTATAAAACACTAACAGGAATGAGAGTGTTACCGGGACTCAGGTGCCGTTGGAAAGAACTGTTGGAGCCAGCAGCCTAAAAACCAGATCAGTAACACACACACACACACCACTCCCAGCAGAACCACGAGCCTAAACTCTGACCATTAACACACACTTAATACCTCCCACAGGTCAACAGTTTGCTCTCCAAGCAGGAGATAAAAATATGAAGACTAACCTCCCTCGCTACTAAGTTGCCCCCTTCACACTAAACCATAAAACTGAGAGAGACTGTATCTTCCTCAACACAAACTTCCACATCTCATCCATCCCCCCAAAACTGACTTGTGCATCTTGTAGCCCAGTTGGATACACTTTTCCGGAGCCGAACAAACGAGGTCGGGTTGCATAAGATTCTTTTTTTTTTATCGGCGCTATCTATGTTGAGGTGTAGGGTGATTTGCATGCATAATAGGCGAACAAAGGACATTAAGTTGGTACCCGCATCCCAGTGTGTTGGCTGGGGCTCCCACACCATCCCCAACAACGCTGGAACCTTTGTGCCACTCTTCGTTATCTTAACTTCTTGTAAATATTAATCTAAAGTAGTATATGGTCTGGCACGCCTGGTCTGACGCCGCCAAGTCTTCTCCACTGTGAGATCCCATCGTTTGTGGTCTTGTGGAAGATTTTAACCAGAGGGCTACAAGGCTAACTGGTACCTGGTTACCTGGAGGGTATTCCGGGGATCAACGCCCCCGCAGCCCGGTCCATGACCGGGCCTCCCGATGGATCAGGGCCTGATTAACTAGGCTGTTACTGCTGGCCGCACGCAGTCCAACGTACGAGCCACAGCCCGGCTGATCCGGCACTGACTTTAGGTATCTGTCCAGCTCTCTCTTGAAGGCAGCCAGGGGTTTATTGGCAATTCCCCTAATGCTTGATGGGAGGCTGTTGAACAGTTTTGGGCCCCGGACACTTACGGTGTTTTCCCTTAGTGTACCAATGGGGCCCCTACTTTTTATTGGGGGCATTTTGCATCGCCTGCCCAGTCTTTTACTTTCGTAGGGAGTGATTTGTGTGTGCAGATTTGGGACCATTCCTTCCAAGATTTTCAAGTGTAGATTATGATATATCTCTCCCTCCTGCGTTCCAACGAGTACAAGTCAAGTGCTTCCAAGCGTTCCCAGTAGTTAAGTGCTTGACAGAAATTTTTCGTGCAGTAAGGATCTCTGTACACTCTCTAGATCTGCGATTTCACCTGCTTTGAATGGAGATGTTAATGTAAGCAGTATTCCAGCCTAGAGAGAACAAGTGATTTGAAAAGGATCATCATTGGCTTGGCATTTTTCTCGTTTTGAAAGTTCTCATTATCCATCCCTTTCATTTTCTTTGCACGTGCGATCGTGCACTGTTTTGATCCTTGAAAGTGAGAATCCTCAGACATTACTACTCAAAGGTCCTTACATTTTTTTTTCGCTCATTGTATGGCCGGACAGTAGTATACTCTGTTCTGTTATTATCTCCTCCGTTTCCATAACGGAGTAGTTGGGAATTTGTCCTCTTGACATATTTGTTTACCGTTCCCAATTTGGAAAACTTGTTTGTCTTCTTGGAGGTTAAACCGCGTCCTAGCAGATGACAGCCTCATGCAGATCCTGTATCATCCCCCAAGGATGATACGGTGCGTGGTGTATATTTCTGTACCTATTGAGGTACCAGCATAACCAACGAAGGACCAGGCCAGCGGGCTCACTGAAGTACTAGACCAGGAGGTTCACAAAGGTACCAGGCCAGCGGACTCATTGATGTAGTACCAGGCCAGCAGGTTCATTGATCAGTACCAGTCGAGCGGGCTCATTGATGCAGTACTAGGCCTGTGGGTTCACCGAGGGTACCAGAACGTCGAGTATAACCAAATAAAAGGCCCGTGGGTTTACCGAGAAGGTACTAAAATAAAGGATTCGTTGAGACGGTACGAGTCCGGCGGGTTCAGTTTGACTGTAAAAGGCCCGCGGGTTCACTAAGGTACCGGTTCGGCAGGTCTCGTACCGATCGGGACAACTCCCTAAGTTCATCTTAGTGCCGGGTGTTGAGAGCTGAAGGAGCGATTTTCCGAAAAGAGATGGTATCAAAAAAAAAAATATTACTCTTATCTGCATAATAACCCGCCTTAGTCTGAGCACCTCCCGGATCTGCCAGCATCCCTGGAAGATCCCGCCAGCATCATCTCTGGAAGATCCAGCATCATCCCTGGAAGATCCTGCCAGCATCTCTGGAAGATCCTGCCAGCATCTCGGGAAGATCGTGCCAGAATCATCCCTGGAAGATCCTGCCAGCATCATCTCTGGAAGGTCCTGCAGCAACATCCCTGGAAAATCCTACCAGCACCCCGGGAAAATCCTGCCAGCATCCCTGAAAGTTCCTGTCAGCATCCCTGGCCGGTGCTGGGGCTGAACACGTCAACTCCAGGCTGAGGGAACTGATTACTCAAATTCCTTTGATCTTCACAATTCTTCCTTGTACTGGACTGATGAAGCCACTGTGTGGCGAAACGTTTCCACAATAAAGATTACCCAGTGTTACACATGTGTCTTATTTATCAACTTGTCGGTTCACTGAACCATTTATGTACAATAATGACTATATATCAGTGTTTTCCCCGAGGATTGAAGAACTGTGTGTGTGTGTGTGTGTGTGTGTTACTTTGTTTTAATGTGTGTACCTGCTTTAATATGAGTGCTTGTTTTAAATTGTGTACGGTACTTGTTTTATTCCATACACAACTATAATTCTTTAGGAATCAAGATGGTAGCGACTATAAACCCTGGAAGCTAAATTCTTCAAGTTACATGCAATAATTACTTTCTGAAATTATTCTATCGACCTGACGACAAATTGCACTGCACTGCTGTAGGATTGAGGAAATAAAACATCATCGGCGAAAAAGACAACTCAAACTACTCAATAGAGTGAGTCTAATGAGAAAGATCTGGGAGTAATAATGTCGGAAGATCTCACTTTCGAGAAGCAAAAATAATGTTCTTATCGCAACTGGAAGAAAAATAAGAGGTTGGAAAACTAGAACTTTCAAAACAGAAGTTGCCAAGTCAGTGATGACACTCTTCCGGTCACTCATTCTCTTTAGGTTGGAATATTGTTGTGTACTAACTATCCTTTAAAAGGCAGGCGAAATTGCAGATCTGGAAAATGGAGTGAATCTTCACAGCTAGTGTAAACTCAGCCAAGCACCTAAATTACTGGGAACGTCTGACATCCCTCGAACTGCACTCCTGAGAAAGTAAACAAGAAACGTACATGGTAATCTACACCTGGAAGATTGTAGAAGGACTGGTTAAACCCACAACCAAAATAACTACAAGAAGCTTGCACCGTCGGTAAGTATCCCACCGGAGATATCTTGACGACGGTGGGAAATATCTTGCCGACGCAGCGGAGCAATGGGTACACTGAGAGAGAACTCAGTAAATGTGCAGGAACCACGAGTCTTGAGCAACCTCCCTTCATACATAAAGGAGATTCCCAGCAGATCCCTTGCTGTACAAATTCCCCAAAGCAGTTTTTGATGCACAGGGCTGTAAATGCATACGCTGGACTGCGGGGGAAGTACCAACAACTAGATCTATCTTAATGGCCAGCAACTAGGAGGTCTGGTCTGGGACCGCGCCGCGGGGGCGGTGACCCCCGGAAATGACTGCAGGTAACCCTCCCTCCCTCTCCCCATCAGCCCCCTTATAATAAGTTACCCTCCCCCCCTCGCCAGAAGCACACGCAAGAGTTAGCATGTAACAAGCCACAACTCTCCTTCCTGTTAACACTTAACAAATAAACAGTAACTGTGTAGACCTCCCCCTCCCCTCTCCTTACCAGGCCATTCGCTCCCTCCCCCTACCAGATCATTCATCCTTCCCTCCCCTACCCAAGTCATTCATCCCCCTCCCTCCCCTACCCAAGTCATTCATCCCCTCCCTCCCCTACCCAGGTCATTCACCTCTCCTCTCTCCCCTACCAGGTCATTCATCCCCTCCCTCCCTACCCAGGTCATTCATCCTCTCCCTCCTTCCCTCCCAACCCAGGTAATCATCCCCTCCTCCCTACCCAGGTCGTTCATTCCTCTTCCTCCCCTACCCAGGTCATTCATCCCCCTCCCTACGTCCCTTACGAAAACCACTTCCTTTATCCCCCCCTCTGTCCCTTTCCTCCCCCTTTCTCACCTGCCACATGGCCATCTGTTATATACAGCACCTTTCTGTGTCTGTTCTCTCTCCCCCTCCATCATCCCCTTTCCCACCCTACCAAGTTCTCCCACCTACCGGACTTCCCCCGGGTTTCCCCTCAGCCTCTCCTGGATACATGGCTTGTTCCCACTGTGTAACTATCAGAATAGGGTAGCAGAACACTGCTGATGTACCCACCAGGAGGCCTGGTTATGGACCAGGCCGCGGGGGCGTTGACCCTCGGGATACCCTCCAGGTAGATTCCAGATAGACCAGCCATCCCCTCCACCTCTGCTATGTCTTGGGCTCAATTCCCTGACATGGAGAAACATATAGGGTCAGTTTCCTTATACCCCTGATGCCCCTGCCTACCTAACAGCAAAAATAAGTACCTGTGTGTCAACCCATCGTTATATTCTGTTGAAGCAAACACTCGAACAACAAATTCAGTTTCAACAAGAACATCAACCGATGCCAAATAAATCGCATACTGAAAGAGATGCGCTGGGATGATGACATGACCTACGCAGATATAAACCAGTTCCTCGGGTGGATGAGCTCATAGACGCTTGAAGTACGTATGTTCCAGACATATACCACTTCGGCAAAGGAGGAGATGAAAACTCAAGAGAGGCGCTCCCTCGTCATGGTGAAGACGACGGGTAACAGATCTTTTCAAAGGCACGAAAATAAACCCTAGTTAGAGGTATGGAGAACATCGAACACAAACTGACTGCATCATATAGAGTTCAAGAGAGACGAAGGCAATAAAGAGTCATAAATAAAATTAGAAGAATCCCATTTATTCTCTTAAGCAAAACCCAGAGCAAAAACAACGTCCAGTTTAGGGTCTTTACTTAGAGGAGATGGAACATGTGTCAGCATAGTTGCTGATCCCTGTATTCCCAGTATTATATAGCATAGCATATTAGTATCAATAGTTGCTGATCCCTGTATTCCCAGTATTATATAGCATAGCATATTAGTATCATCCCTGTGCTTTAGACACGAGATCCCTCGTAGGCCTTTGGCTTTGTGTGACGTCATAGGGATACACATGGGCAGTGATCCCCCTGTCCCGTCCTCACTCGGCGGCAGACCTACAAGACGTGAACAGGCTTGGCACCGGGCTCCATCTCTCATCTCAGTCTGACAATATATTTACCATCCTACAAGTGTGTCTACTTTCAACCTACGATATCTCCATTTAAGAACCCTTACGATAAATGGTGACAGCGGTGAGCCTGTAATTCTGACGATTACAGCGATTTCTGGAGATAAAATTGTCGCCAGCAAGACGGCCATTTCGTGTTACCAGTAGGCCTACCGAGGTTCACCCCATCCAGCTACCTCAAGCAGCTACTCTACCAGCTTCTACATTATTCACTGGTCAGTCTCTTTATATTAGTGGTTATCTTCTTTTGCATTACTCCCGGGGGGTTGACCCGAGTTTGAAAAAATAACCCAGTTTCCCAGTCTGTGGTGGGGGAGTCGTCACCCGAGCCGCCCAGCCTGCCTACCCCATCCAATTATTTTGTCTCCCAAAGCCAGCTTCCACCCCTGCTGTGTCATGTGTAAAAGTTATCAAGCTATTCTGTGTAAGGGTTTAAAAGATAACCCAAGCTGAAAACCCAGGTGTTTTCCCCCAGTATAAGCAGACATGACTAGCCTTATCGTTTGTGATTTAGTTCCCAAGCTTCTGAGTGCTCCTTTCATCCTTGTGGTGTTGTAGTTTTCGGGGTTTTTTTCAAGCCAAACGGCTTAGAATTTATTTTCGGGGAGTGTGGGTTTTCCGTGGGCTTAGCGTTAAACCCTAACCCCAGCCACTCCGATCAGGTGTCGACCTTTTGGGGTCTCGACCCCTCGCCCGCATTCCCCACAACCAACTACGTCGGCCTTAAACTCCCCTACCTATCGTTTTTTGGGTGCACTGTAAGGGTTGTAGACCATTTTTTAAGGACCACTGGGGGTCAAGAGCTAGGAGTGGCCGCCATTTTTAAAAAAGCCCCTGTGTGTTGTCTCTCGCCGATTTAACGCAATTCTACGTTTTGTGCAAGGACAGCAGCAAGACGATAAAAAAAATCCCAATCTCATTTTTTTCAAGTGTTCAGCTTTAATTTTTTTTTTTTTTAGAGAATTTTCGAGTGTTGAGAATTTTTTTGTGTTCCCAGTGAATTTTTTCTTAGTGACTTCAGTGATTTTGATCAGACTCGTGTTTTATCATGTACTGATTGCAAAAATTTTTTTTAATCCCCTTAATTCAGTTTTAATTTTTGTGCATTTTTTTATATTGTTGTTTTTTGTGTTCTTTTTTACATTAAAAGAAAAAGTACTTAGTGTTTCCTTTGTTGTGTGTGAAATATGAGCATAAAAGAATTGTGTTAAATTCAGAATCCCGTGTATTAACTCAGTAAATTTTTCACCTCATATTTTGCATCACAACCGGTTGCTGTTATTTTTTTTTCTTCCCAGCATTTTTTGGGAATTTTTTATTTTTGTTCCCCGTTGTTGAAAATTCTTGGTTTTAATTCCTTTATTCAGCCAGTGTTTTTAAATTTTTCTTATTTCCACAGACAAAAGTGCCCTTTTTTAAGTCCCCGAAGAGCTCGTATTTCAAAATTTTTCCAAACAAGTTTCATTGCAAGAAAATTTTGTACGTGTTTTTGTTGATTGTGTCCTGATTTGTAAGTGTTGTATTTCCTTTTTTTTGTGTGTTTTGCACCTATTTTTTTTCAATTTTATTGAACAAAAATTTACTTTTTGGAAATTTTTTTTTTAAGTTCTCCTTTTAAAAAAAAATTGTTCTTTTGCTGTTGTTTAAGGCAGTTAAGGTTAAAGTGTTCATTCCTTATATATTTCTTTTCTTGTGTTTATTTTTATTATTGCAAAGATCATTTTGCAATAATTCTTTTGCAAAATTGTGTTTCTATTTTAAATTTTTCTTGCAGAAATTTTATGCAGTGTTGTGCAATACAGTTATTACAGTGCAGTTTTTATGCTTGTTTTGTATAGTATTTTTTTCTGATGATAATACAGAAGGGAAAAATGAAAATCAGGGTACGGATGTGTTCAGTGGACAATCTCAGCTACATTGCCCAAAATCGCCACAAATTTTTTATATCTTCCCCGTTGGGTTTTTAAAAAAGCCCTCGACAGATGTCCCTGTATCCTACTCCCGATCCGACTAGGCATTCGATCTTCATAAAAAATTTTCAAGAAACCACTTGTTTTGGGATGGAGCTTGAAAACAGGTTCAGCCGAGTCATTTAAAACAAGTATTGCTCAGTTTCACAAAAAGGGGGAGTAAAATAAATGAAAAAAAAAATATAGAAGAATAGTGCTAATTTCACTCATTAAATCTTTGAATGGGTCCTAAGAAAAAACTGCAAAACCAGGATACATGGTTTTAAAGGGAGGGTGCCATACTTATCATAACTTTAAAATCATTACGAAGTGTTCCTGGTGCACCCTTCGACAAGTGTGATCTGGTGTAATAGCAAAAAAAAAAAAAAAAAAAAAGTTTGTGTTGATTAGTGCTTGTGGAAGTTTCGGTGTAAAGAGAGTAGGGTATATCAAGATCAGCTTAAAAATTTCAGAATGAAGATAAAAATTGACACATATCAAAATTGGTATCATTTATGTAGACGTTTCGCCATCCCGTGGTTTTTCAGTACAAATTCTAGGACTTTCTTTTAAGACGTAGAACTATATCAAAGTGAGGTAATCAGTCCCTCAGCCTTGGGGTTTTGGGGTCAAGGCACCGTAGTCGTGAAGAATTGGAGACGGCAAGAAGGCTGGCGCTTATATCTGGTGTCAGGGTTTAAAAGGGGAGGGTAGCAAAGAAGGCATTGTCACTGGGACAAAGGATCTCGGGAAACCCGTTTGCCCCTTAAAGCTCTCTTCGGAACTGGGAATTTGAATGTGATGAAGGGTTCGCATGTAGCAAGTAAAACACAGCCAGATCAGGCTGGGACTACATCTCAGCGTGTATGTAATCATGATTTTGCAAAATCGCGAAAAAAGCGATACAAAAATGCAAAAAAGCCACGGGGGTAGGGGTTGAATGATAGCCCTAGGCCTTTCGTGTTGCAATAGACATAACCAGAAGCTTGCAAAGTTGCAGATAAAAGGAGGTCCAAAGGAAAAAACGACCACAGGGAAGCGCCCCCTTTTGGAGTCAATACAGCAACTTTATTTTACAACTAACCCATGAACCTCAAAAAAAACCCGGGCAACTCTTCGTTTGTGTCCTACCCTTATCAGACTGGCTC
>NW_026468265.1:0-13694 GCF_026875155.1 Cherax quadricarinatus | reverse complement strand
AAATTTCCCCCCAATTAGACCTTACTTTTCCGCCCACGGCGGGACAAACCCCCTAGCAATTGGCTCGTTTACTTTTGACGCCATGACTCCCATCCTCATTTAGTAGCGGGACACGGTTACAATTCGAAAGGGACCCTACACGCAACGTGTAGAAATTGCGGGCGTTTTGGGCCATCCAGCAAAAATTTTGCAGACTATCGCCGAATGCCCATCTGTGGGCCGATGACCATTCTAAACGTCTTGCAATCGACCTCCCTTGCCTTTAATTGTATGAGGCCACCCCTTCTACTCTCGCCTTGTCAACACTTAAACGAGCGGAAATCCTTACCTCAAAGAAGCAAAAGGGTCTCCCTTATCCCCATGGCATTTTCACCCGCCTCCAAGGGAGACTTCTCGTGTTTTCTTATTCCCTGTTTAAAAACGCCCCCCCCACTTCGGTATCCCTCTTTGCATCCACCTCTGGGTTACCTCCCCAAGTCACTCCTTACTAATTCTTTTGTTTTTTGGCTCAGACTCCCTACTTCAACGTCTCAGTCTGATCTGCTCTTCGTGTTCTCTCTCAAAACCCCTCAGTACGACGAATTTTGTATAGACCTCCCCCAAATCGTCCTCTACTTCTCAAAAGTCCAAAAAAAGGGCCCGTAAACACCTCCTACCCATTTCCACCTCCCATTTTCCCTCCCTTCCCCTCGTACCGGGTTTTTCCCCCCCCTCACGGCTCTGTTACAATTAGAGGTTCACCCTCCTCCTCTCTGTACCTTCCTCCCCTTTTCCCCCCAATTTTCTTCCTCTCTCCACCTCCCGGGTTTCTGCCACTTCTTCCCCTTCCACGTTTCTCCATTCCCCTCCCCCCTTTCGCCCCCCCCCTACCTTTTGGACAGTCCATTACATTCCAATCTTTTCTCATCCCCCCCTACATTTCCAATATTGTCTCCCAACGACTCTCTGAATTTGAAACATTTTGAACAATCTCTGAAAAATTGCAAGCCCAAAAAACCATCAAGGGACACGATCCCCCCTCCGCCCTTTCTCTCTCCTCTACTCCACTGCCAACACCTTTCTCACAAGCACGGTTCCTTTCACTGTTTGAACTTTTTCCACTGCCTCCGCTGGGGACTTTTCTAACCCCTCTAGTCCATAGAACCCTTCCCTGCGGATTTCAGGCACTTTATCATTCCCAATCAGGGCCTTTTTTTACAGTGAATATACTCGGCCTCAGGGTAATCGGGGTGAGTTTCAAGTTACCTCCAGTTTTCCCCTGTTGGGTTTGCTTACAGAACCAAAATTACACTCTCTTTTTCCTCCCATTCAGGCTAAATTTTTTTGTATTCTTCAATCCTTTTTCTGAGGGGACCTTAAGAAAGTCCCCTTTTTCATGCACTGATATTCCTACCATCACTATTTGTTGTACTTCGCGCATTACACATAGCCCGTACCACTGCTAGGGGGAAATGCTCTGTTCTTTAATCTCTCTCCTCTGGGGCATTATCATTCCAGAATTGCCTTTTTTTTTTTCGTCTTTACCACCACCGATTCTTTTACTTGGGTTTTTTAATGCCCCATTTCCCCTGGGGGGGGGTCTCACTGCGATTCCCGGGGCATTCATTTAGGGGCTTTTTTTGCCCCCACCCCCCCATGTTTTTAAAACAGGCACTCCACCCATTTTGATCCTGGGATCACACTCCTCTTACATCGATCTCTCACTCCCTTTTCCCCGCCCTTTAATTTCATTTGTCTGTTCCCCGGACTTACATGACAGCGACATTTCCCAATCTTTTCTTATTTTCCTCTTCATACACCACCTCTTGCATCCCACGCGGGAAATTTTGATCGGGAAAAAGGGGAACCTTTACCACCCCTAACTTTTTGAGGGGTTTTTTCTTCGCCCCATCGATGAATTTTTACACCTCTTCTCATCCTCTTTTTAACTGCATTTTCTCTTTCTAACCATAATTTCGGGCGGGCTTCTCAAAATGCGTGCCTTGGGCTCCTGCTTGTGCCGTGCAGTACGTTTGAAAGGCTGCATGGGGCAGGACCGTCAATAAAACCCAGGAAACTTTTTTATTTAAGCAAAAGGGTGCGATCGCTCACCGTGTCATCCGGACGAAACCACTTGCTGGCGAGATAATGTCTCCACCACACCCCCTTTTCCCTAGAGGCAGTCGGAAAAAAGTACGAAGATGTAAAATATTCCCTACCCGGGCTCCTTTCTGGGGGTTCCCCGGTTGAATAAAAACCCTCACTAATTTGCCAATGAAATTGGGCAATCACGGTCCTATTTCTCAGGGCTCCCATGCCTCATTTCTTTTCCAAAGTCGCCAGAATTTACACCCTTGGGCCTTTTCTTCTCCAAAAGAACAGTAAATTGCCTTTTACATTTCAAAAACGGGGGGCAACACTCTCATTTGCCGATCAGGCAGCTGGCCCGACAACTTCAATTCTTTGGGCTACAACTTTTACATAAATCACCCTTCAGCCAAATTCGCCTTACAATTTTATTTGGCCCACAAGGAGTTTCTTCCACAGCTGGGGAAATCCGCCATTTTTCCCCCTTTTTCCCGAAAACCAGGCACTAGGACATAAAACCCTCCCACTATCGTCCCATTGTTTTACCATAGTTTGCAAAGTGATGGAATCCTAAAAAAAATTTTAGTGTGGTTTTAGAGACACACAACATCTCTCCCTCTCAATATGGTTTTTCGTGGGGGACTTTTCACCATAGCCCCCTTACTACGTTTGGTACATGTTCGAATGCCTTTCAAATAACCCTCGTTATTCCATTTTTTTTGACCTTGAGAAGGCATATGCACAACTTGGGGGTATAATATTTTACCCAAGCCCCCTCCTTAGGCCTTCGGGCAATCTACCATCGTTCCCTTTGAAATTTTTTAAATGCAGGTATTTGTGTTTTTGGGGTTTAAAAATGTGCCCCCCCGACTTATCCAAGCTGAAAGGGGTCCCCCAGGAAAATTTTTCTGGGAAACAATTTTCCCCTTCATTAATATTTTGGCCCCCTTTTATAAAATTTTTTGGGCACCTTTGTTAAACTTTATTTGTTCCCCCTGCGCACCTTTTCTTTTTCCCCCCCACACCTGTTTAATTTCCACCCCAGGGGAAAATTTTTTCCCGCCTAAAAAACCCCCAAAACTTTCCTAAAGGCCTTCCCCGATCATCCTTTTTCCCCGGCCCCTTTCCCCCAACGTTAATCCGCTCCTCCTCTTGAGAAATTTTTCCGGAACCTCCTTACCCTTGGGCAACTTGAACACCGTTTAACCTCTTCCCTTCCCATCTTTCGGGGGAAAGTGACCCCCCTTTTCATTTACCCTTATCTTACAAAAATTTTTTCCAAAACAAAATTACGGATTCCCCGTTTCTTGCCTTCCCCAAACACACCAAGGATCTTTACCTTGGGCTTTTGCCTTCCCCCCCCCCCCCCCCCCCCCCACCCCCCCCCAACCCCCCCCGGGCCTGATATTTTAACTTTTTTTATTTTTTCCCGCCCCTTTTATTCCCCCCTTTTTTCCCCCCTTTTTTTTTCCCCCTTTTACCCCCTTTTTTTTCTTGCCTTTCCCTTTTTCTCCCCCAATTCCACTTTTCAAATCTTCTTTCTTTTTTCCCCTGAAAACCAACTGTTCGGCGTTCCCCCCCTCTTTTTTTTGCCACCAACCCCACTCGCCATTCTTGACCTCTCTAATCTTTTGCCTGGTTCACAGGTTTTTTTAAGCTCTACGGGATTTACATCTTCGGCATTAAATTTTTTACTCTTTGTTTATTTAGCATTATCCTTTGCACTATCCGTTCATTTTGGGTGTCCAACCCTTTTGTGCTTCAGCTTAGTTTTACACCCCCCCAAAATCCCCTACCCTTTTATTCCCCCTTTTCCAAAAAAGGTATTTTTTTTTGGGGGGGAAAGTTTTGGGGGGCTGAAAAGAAAAATTCGGGGGCAGAAAACCTCCTACCCTTTTTTGAATACCCTTTTGAATTTCTGAATAAATTTTTTCCAAATTCAAAACCCTTGGGAACAAAGTGGGCACTATGCCGGCAACAAAATTTAAACTAATTAAAAAGAGTTAAAAGGTTACTGGCCATCTTTTTATCAATGTCGAGGGGGGAGACTACCTCTCCCTCTCGCATTTGGGCCCTACTCGTCTTTCCATGGATATCTCATGGAGAGGCGCCCTGCTCCCTCTGTAGAAACCAAGTTCCATTATCATCACCACATTCTTTGGACTGCCCACTTTATCAACACACCAAATTTACCTCCGTCGTTGTCTTCGTCTGCTGCTCTTCTTAAACCCCCCTTCTCGCTGATGGGCCCACCTTTCACCAGACTCTCTCATTTACTTTTTTACAACAAACCCACTTACTTCACAAAATTTTTTAAAACCTTTACCCTTTTTTTAAAATTTTCCTCACCCCCTACCCCGCTTCCCCCCCCCGCTTTTTCGAAAAACCTTCTCCCTCCTCCCTTTTCCCCTACCCCGCTCCCTTTACCCGGGCATAGCCCTTTGTTTTTTTTTTGGGTAAAAAAATAATAAACCCCAAAAGAAAAAAATTAGTAATAAATTTTCCCCATGGGGATTTGAAAAATTTCTTGTTTTGACTAAAATTTTTTTTTGGGGCTAAAAATTGTCCCCACCGGGCTTATGTAAACTAATTTGTATTTACAAAATGAATCAATAAACCCCTTTTGTATTAAATAAAACCCGGGTATGAATTTGAAATTTTGTTCCCGGATTCCATATTGTTTTAAGAAATGTTCTTAAGAAATTTTAATTTTTTCAACATGAAACGTTCTTAAAGATTTGTTTATTTATCACAATCAATTTAACTAAAGAAGCTGATCACACTTCTCTGTGTTATTGTTTTTTGTAGGGCATTTTTTCACACTAATGCACAGATCAATGTTCTAAGTTGGTTAATCTTGGAGTCAGTGTGAATCCCAGTAGGATCAAAAGTAATCTGACCTTCACGCATCTCCTTGCCCTCACTTGTCCCCAATCATAAGGAAAAGCTGACCCTAGTATTTTTGGCTTCCTTGCAAAACTTCCACTAGAAGCAAGCAGAATGTTTCATTCAAGCTGTCCTTTAAACATTGACAACAATGTACACTATCTTACCAGGTAATAAAAGTGGGAGCAGGATTTCCTTATATTGTCCCCTAAGGTAAGAGAATTGATTTTCTCTTATTTAAACTAAGCTACTTGCAACATTGGTTTACCTGGCAAGGAGCGACAGCGCATTGACCACGCCATATACTCGAACTGTATCTGCAATCAATTACTTGCTGTAGTAGTAAACAAGATGTTTGCCCCTTCTGAGAGGGATGGGCCCCTCTGGGCTGAAAGGGGCTGAAGGGGGCTGATACTCCCCTCCTGTAGAAAAATTTCTCCACAATTTCGTGTCAAAAAGTGGCAGATCAGTTCATAGTAGAAAATGTTATTGTTCTAAAGCTCGGAAAATGTTCAAACCCTAGCACCTACCAGCTTATTAATATTGAACTTAGATTTTTAGATTTTGCCACCGAAGTGGCTAGTTTATTGTGCACCCCATATCCATCCTGTGGACGGTAGCGCGAGAGCATGTGGATACACAAAAGGCCTAGGAACTAGGCCCCAAAGGGTTAACAGGAATACATATGGATTTATATCTACATATCTATAGTTCACTTATCTGTTACAAGCAAATTTAGGAAATTTGCTTAGTATATCTGGTATCTATTTTCATTAAATAAGATACTTGACGTGTCCACATAGGTTATTATACTGTCTTCTCTGTAATTCCCAAATAAGTGGACAATTAAGCACATAGTGTTCAAGAGAGTGACCATAATGCCTGACACATAATTTACATTTTAGTTTGATCATCATCCGTGTGTCTCCCAAAACTGCCAGAAGTACATTGTACCAAGCCTAAGCCCTGGCACTACACATCATCAGTCTGTTCCACATTGCAAGTTTCTCCATTACATACTTATCTACGTTCATGTTATCATAGTGTGTTATAGATCTACTCAGGCTTCGAACTCATTCCTATAACAATCTTCTTCATTATTACTTCTCTCCTATATTATCTAGGATGCTAGACACAGTTATAACCAAATTATATTCTTCATTCTACGTTCTCTTCCTGGATACTCTTCATGGCTAACCATATCAACTTTAATCATGAAGGAGTAATCCAATGTGTGATGGGAATCCATAGCAATTGTCATTTAATTCCTTTTGTCCCTAATTTTTGAGTATCTATACCCTGGCTTCCACAATGAGCATGTTGTTGGAGTCATTATATGACCAAGAGCCTTCAATGAAGACAGAATCAGTAATGATGATAGAGTCAAGGTTAGCTTTAGCGTCCCATTAGATTGCATAACAATTCAGTTTTGCAGTGTAGACGCCCAGTTGTTAATTCTTATGCCTAACCCAACAAATGTTATTATCGTTCCTTAACTAGGAGGTGGCAACAAGATGCAGATGCAGCCCTGCCCAGAAGACTCCTGTTTAGATCCATTCAGTGAATATAAACTTGTGATAACTTATTACTACCAGCAGGCGGAAAATTCTTCTTGAGCAGTTGCTCTAACAAGGAGATTTAAGGGAAGGGATTACTAGCAATGAGCTTCTTGGGAGGGACATGTAGGTATGTGGATATTAATGAACACATCTTCCATGAGGGTTAAATGCTAGGGGGGGGGGGGGGTGCCTACAAGTGATAGAGTCTCATTGCAGGATTATAAACTTAATAGCTAGTGCACGTTTTTCACAACAATCATTTAGACCGTGGTTTTTACCTCGAGACCCTGGTAAATTTCACTGATGACAGTGTCCGGGTTCGTTCTCACATCTAAACCGTGTACGAGTGTTAAGTTTCACAATCCTTATCACTGATACAGAAATACCAAGCTCCTTCCCCGATATAAGTAACTTTATGTAGATCTGGGACAGCCCAAGAATAGTCCTGAGAGCTTCAATTTTGCATAACTCTACAAGTGGTCGGAGGACTTTCTCTAGCTAATATCAACATGGGAGCACATAAATCAATTATGTGACCTAACAGTAGGCTATGTACATCATATCTCAACGATTCTCACTATTAGGACCATAGTTGGTATGTAGCCGACAACAGCTTGAGAGCATTTAGACTAGTCTTTACTTTCTTGTTTAGGGTTGTGGTATAGTGATTTGTAAAGGGTACATCTACACAAAAGATATCTATAATGTTTTTAACGCTAGCTAATGATTTCACCCTGCAAAAATAGATAAGGTGGGGATGTCGTTTGCTTGTTAATATTCTTTGTTTTTAGAGGAAGATATTATGAGGCCTAGTCGATTACAATATTGCTTAACTTCAGAATAACTGGTATTCATCTTACTATCACTGTGTAATGGATCATGATATCATCGCATAGCTTAAAGCTATATGGTTTAGGAGAGGCAGGTAGAGCATTTAGGGAGGAGCATTAATCAGAATAATTAAATAAGCCTGGACTAATAAAAAATCCTCCTGCGGTGTACTAAGAGAAATTACTTTAGATCACCTTCAGCAAAGCCTTGTAAAGGCCAAAGGATACTCCATTTGACAGGTATCCTATTATCACAGAGATAAGGCACCACCAAATTCATTTATTGGCCTATTCATGTAGTATAACGTTCTGTTTGCAATATCAAATGGCAGAATTTAGATCAAGAAAAATGGTAAAACTAGTAGAGGTGGTGCTGAGAGAAAGGTGGAAAAACAGCTCTGCACTCGTTAACCTTTCATAAACAAAGAAATATATATACCATAGAGGAGGAGAAAGTGATGTCTGAATTCTGTAGTACAATCTGTTAAGCATCATATCTTTTCCAAAAGTTTTGCAAAGACAACTAGTTAGAGGAGATCGGGCCTAAATGTATAGGCTTTGGGGCTTTAGGGATAGGCACAATGAGACTCAATTGCGCAGGAAGAAGAAGAGACGCCCCTCAATGTAACTGAGATTATACAGTGCCACAAAGGGTTATCAGCACGGCCCTTAGAGTTCTGAGAATATCATAGTAATAACCATCCTCTCCAGGATCAGGTTTGATCGAACTTTGGTTAATGCCTTAGTCTAATTCATACTCGGTAAAGAGGCAATCACTCCATCAATATTTTGCTCAATAAACTATTCCGTTTTCAACATTTCTTCAGAAGTACTCTCTAAATTTTTTTTCTGCTACATATGAATGACAAGGCTTTCAATTCTGGATGTTTTGAGGACCAGTCATTTATGAGGTCATTTGCTTTTTCAAGTAGGAAAGGGATGGAGCAACATTGCCATCTTTTTTCCCTGGTTTATTTTATTTAGGGAGCGATACATGATTATATACACCTGGAAAATCCTAGAGGGACTTAGTATCCGAACTTAGCACATCGAAAATCACTCACTAGACGAAAGCTAAAGACTTGGCAGACGATGCACCATTCCCCCCGATGAAAACAGGGGTGTCACACGAACCACTAAGCACGTTCGGGGGTCTTAAAATTAAAAAAAAAAATTACAAAGTGAACAGAGGGAGAGGGGAGAGAGAGAGAGAGAGAGAGGAGAGAGAGAGAAAGTGGGTTAATTTGGCAAAAATTTAGAATTCTGACAACATTACATTAAAAAAATGAGGTAAAAATGTAACTTCCATTTGAGTTAGTTAGGTACTCCCACCAAATTTACCCACTGAAAAAATTTAATATAGCAGACATCACAATAAAATGCTGAAGACACCCTCTTACCCCAACCATAGATTGTAAACGAATTAAAAAAAAAAAAAAAAAAAAAAAAAAAAAAAAAAAAAAAAAAAAAAAAAAAAAAAAATTGGGTAATTTACAATGAAAATGAAAATAATCACTCTGGTTGACTTTCTTGGTCCATCCGGGAAACCTCCCCACATTACTATTTTATACATGTATCAAGAAAAGTGTCAGCTGTAGATAGAAAACCCATTTACCTAAAAAATCTCATTTAAACACAGCTTTAAATATGTATGACAAGTGTTCCCAAAGTACCCCAAGTGTACACTTTTTCACTTAAAATACCCCTTTTGTTGATGTAAATATGGTGGAGTGGTACCCGCTGGTCGTAAAAAAACACACTAAAATTCCCTCAAGGTCACGATGGAAAAAAAATGGTAAAAAATACCAAACACAATGGAAAATAAAAAACAAAAGGGCCGTATAATGTGATCCTTTATTGCCCAACGTTTCCCCCAACCAGGGGGCTTTTTCAAGTCAAAAACAAAACTACCTGGGGGGGAAGGGAACTCGGTTTTTAAAAAGGCCCGGTTGAGGTCAGGTGAAAAATGCTGCATTGATGATGTAGGGGAGTGGGGTTATAGAGTCTAAAAACCCTTTGGGTACGTAGAAAGGAGATTGGATAAGTTTGTGACAGACCTTCTACAGTGTTTTTTTATTTTGGGGGTAAACGATGAAAAAAGTTTCTTTGGGAAGTGGTTCAGCTATGTTTTTAGAAGCCATATTTGGTTGAAGTTTTGGATAAGAAAAAGTGAAGATTCCCCGGATTCTTCGGTATTGAGTGTTTCTTTGGGGGCGATAAGTCTTGAGTTTTTGTAGTTTTTTCCCCTGGGGTTAATTAACCCCCCGGGGTTTTTAGCAGGCTTCCCTTTTGGGGCGTCAGATCTGCTTGCGTATTGGTGTTCTGAAATACGTTTTTGGGGTCCCCCTTTATTTTCGCCCCACGTAAAACTTTTTTGCAGTCGTTCAAGGGGTTATGTTACCCCCCGGGAGAGGGGGGCTTTTTCCCGCCTACTACTTGTGGGTGTCCCTTTATGGTCGTGGTTGTGGAGGAGATACTTGGTAATGTTTTTGGGGAAAAATGTTGGAAAACATGTTTGGGAATTTGGGGTTGGTGGGAAAAGGGCTAGGGACTCTTTCGGGAGTGTCTTCTCTTTGGGGGTGTTTTTAAGATGTTTAATGCTCGCCCTCCGCGTCCCCCTGTGAAAGTGACGAGGATAGTGGAGTTTAGAAAATATTTGTTCCCAAATTTTTGTGCATTTTTTCCTCAAGGAACTCGTTGCTGCAGTTCTGAGTGACGGGGAAAGCCTATAATTACACCACGTTTGGTTTTTGGTTTTCGTGGTGGGGAGTAAAATGGAGAAGATCTTTTTTGGTTTGGGGGGTTTTTTGATAGACTTTAAAAAAAGAAGTTCGTGGTCGCTTTTCCAGGCCAAAATTTTTGGGGAGGGTTTTCGACTTCTTCTTCAAGTGTGAACTGGATTGAAGGGTTCCCACCTGGTTTAGCTTGGGCTTGGGAGCTTTAACGTTGAAGCGTTTTGGAGTTATGAGGAAATTTCGTAACATAACGGGGCCAGGTGACAGACGAAGGGGAAAATTTGGGGAGAAAAAGTTCGGCTTCTGATGTTCCATTTTAAAAGGTTCGCCAGGACTGCACTGAGTGGGAGCCCTTGGGTAGCCAAAAGCTGCTGAAGAGGTGATTTTCGAAAGAAAAACACGAAACCCCCAAACCCCCTAGTTCAAAAAAGGTCGATAAAAATCGCTGGCGGGAAAAGGGGAAGATAAAGTAAAATCGAAATTTTTCCTCCCGCAAGAATCGATGGCTTGTGTATAGGTACTTTGGGAATGGGGAAGTCACGTAAAGGCAGTGATTTAAAAAATGCTAAAGGAACTTTCCTCCAAGCCAAAACACTAGGCACAAACACCCGGGGGGCAACATAACAGAGGGCCACCCGAAATCATTCGAAAGGGGTTTAAACCCACAGCAAATTTGTTAAAACAAAAGGGGGGGTTTTCAAAATTTAAAAAAAAAACTAAAAAAACTCTGCGAAATAGAAATTTGGGAAAAAAGTTTGGGAAAGGGACCTAAAATTTTTTTCAAAATTTTCACCCTCGCCCACTGCCCCCCCAACGAAACTAAAGGGCCCTCAGCTTGGGCCCCTAAAATTCGCAACAGGAAAATTACAAAAAAAAAAACAAGACCTAAAATTTCATCGCCAAAAATACAAAACAAATGACTCCCGATTTCCCAAAAAAGGGGCTATTTTCAAGGAATCATCTCAGCGGGCCATTCAACACGCAGTCCCCAGTCATCCCCTGGGACGTTACATCAATGCACTAAAAGGTTTAGAAAAAAGACCCCCCCCATCAGGGTCCCCCCGCGAAAAAAGGAGGTGGTGTTGTTACATAAACCCTGACGATTACGGAAAAAAAAGGGCCAATCAACTTAAGACCCGATCCCTAAAAACCCCTTAAAAAACTAACCAATGGAAAACCTTATTTAAAATTTTTCCCTTCAAAGGGCCCCTCGCCCATTCTGAGGGGCCAGAAAAAAGGGGAAGAAACTTCTGCACACCATGCCAGAAACCCCCAGACCTGCCAAAAATGTCCGGCCTGCCAAAGATCACAACCGGGTATCCCACTGAGGCCCCTATCCTCGGGAAAAGGCATGCCTTCCCCAACCCGCCCCTTTAGGGTTTTTCCCCCAAACCCCCTCTCCCAAAACCCTTTGGGGACTATCAGTCCCAGCACAAACTCAAACCCCTCAGGTGAACTTTCAATCGCTTTTGCAACATCAAAATCAGGGAAAAAGAACTTTTCCCGCCCCTTTAAAGTGGGCTTCCCCAAATTTACCAAAGGACCTACACACAAGCCCCCGATCTCTTGCGCAGGAAAATTGCGATTCACTTGATTTTTTTCCATTCCTCCAGCGATTTTATCGACCTTGTTGAATATTGTTGGCCCTTTTCGTGGGTTTCCCCTTTCGAAAACAAACCCCTTTCAGCAGACTTTTGGACTACCCATGGGGGGCGCCACTCATGCAGTTTCCCGGGGAACCTATACAAAGGAAAAATTTTAGAAGCCCAACGTTTCTCCACCATTTTTCCTTGTCCCGTCACCTGGCTCCGTTTGTTTTTCGACATTTTCCTCATAACTCCCAAACGCTTTTAACTTCAAGCTCTCCAAGACAAACTCAACCAGTCGAACCCCTTTATTTCCGTTCACACTTGAAAAAGGTCGACAACCTCTTTCCCTTTTCCTTATGTCCGCTCTGCAAAGTGACCACGAACTTCGTTTTTTTTAAAATCTATCGAAAAAACCCCCCAACCCCAAAAAATCTTCTCCAATTTTACCTCACCCCGACACCCAAAAACCAAAAAAGGGGGGTGTAATTTTTAGGCTTCTTCCTGCGTGCACTCAGAATCTGCCAACGAGTTCCTTGAGGAAGAATCACTATAATTGAACAAATATTTTTAAAAAAAAATTAAATATCCTCGTCACTTCATCAGAGACTGCAGACGGCGAGCATTAAACCCTTTTCAACACACCCAGAGAAACACTGCCCAGAAGAGATAAAAGCCTTCCCCCCAACTCCTTTCCAAACATTTTCCAACATCTTTTCCAAAAAAATCATTCCAAGTATTACCTCCACAACCCCGACCATCAAGGGCATCACAAGTTGTAGGGAGGACAAGCCCCCCTCCTTGCAGGGGTATAAATAATCCCCTTTTAAAGAAATGGGAACAAAAATTTTAATTTGGGGAAACATCAAGGGACCTCCAAACAGTAAATTTTAGAACACCAATTTTTCGCAAACAGATCTGACGACACAAGGGGGTGCCTGCTACAACCCGAAAATTTACACAACCCCTTGATAAACTACAGAAACTCAAGACTTAAACGCCACAGAAGACAAAAACTCAATACCGAAAAATTTCCGGGGGTCATCACTTATTTCTATTTCCCCAACCCTTTAACCAGAATAGTGGGTTCTAAACATAGGGAACCCACTTCCAAGAAACTTCTTCATCGCTATCCCCCATAAGAACCGGGGAAGGTTTTGCTCACAAACTTTTCCAATCTCCTTTTCCCAAACTACCCCAAATTTTTAGGGCTTTAAAAACCCCCCTCGGTACATCCCTCAATGCGCATTCTTTCCCCGACCCAGCCCGGGTAAAAATACTCGCGTTCCCCTTTCCCCCCCAGGTAGTTCTGTTTGTGACTTTAAAAAAGCCCACTGTGGGGCGAAAGTAGTCCCAAAAAAGGATCACATTATACTGCATTTTTGTTTATATTGCCATTCTCAAGGTCCACCACTAGGCCCAGTTTGGGGTTACCACGTTTTAAGTGTTTTATGTGTCAGTGGGGTGTCTGCAGTCATTAAAATTTGGGGTATCAGAAGTTAAACATACAAACCCAAATTTAAACAAAATAGTCCCAAAAACCCAATTTTCACAATGTATAACTAGAAGTTTAATGATTGCAATTGTTACTATTACAATTTTTTAAATAGGGCTAAACCCCCTAGATGAGATGGGTGGAACAAGATGTTAAAAAGGCCCGACTCTTGCTTAACACAGTTGAAAAGGGAATGAATTTTCCAAAATAAGAAAATATTTATGAAACTGAAAATTATGCGCAGTAAGCTTGTTCACAGTAAAAATACAAAGCCCTAAGGGGGGATAGGGGAAAATTTCCCCGCCCCGCCACCAAAAAAAACGAAAAAATATGGATATTGGTTAAAATATACTGGGAAAAAAAGCTCAAAATCTTTTGGGAACAAATGGTACCCGAATGAATGTTTCTAAGACGTTTCTACAAGAAAAATTAAAAGTCATTTATATCAGGTATGGGGACGGCGATGTTGGGACCCGAGTCTGCTACGGCCTATATAATTTTTGGGGTTATTTTCTTGTTTTTATCGCCTTTTTCTT
>NW_026468264.1:0-12839 GCF_026875155.1 Cherax quadricarinatus | reverse complement strand
GTTGTTGGTGTGTAGGGGTAGTGGTGGTGGTGGTGGTGGCGTTGATTTTTGTTGTTGGTGCTTGTAGTGGTGGTGGTTGTGGTGGCGTTGATGTTGTTGTTGGTGCTGGTAGTGGTGGTAGTGGTGGTGGTGGCGTTGATGTTGTTGGTGCTGGTAGTGGTGGTAGTGCTGGTAGTCTCCATTAATCTACTTTGTAACATCCCCAGGTGTTCAATAAGGACAGAAATATTTAAACAGAAAACTAAAGATTCCTCTTTGTCAAAGAACTGAGTGAATTCCTCATCACGATGATGGTACCAAGTGAATGTTGTTCCAGGAGCTAGAAGCCTGTGTTCCTTCAGTCTAGAGCCAAGTAACTGTGCACTTTCTTTTGGAAGGTTAAGGTCTCTCACCAAGTCATTGAGCTCAACTTGGTTGAAAGGTTTGGGATCGTCATTTGTTGGTGGTTCATAGTCTACTTCCATCTCCTTAGAATCACTGGTATCAGACTCTGATGAAATTTGCCATGTCTCAGGTGGCACAGGTACAGGAATATCTTCAGTGTGTGCAACACGCCTTATTGCTGAAGGAATATTTGGGTATATTATGCGATCTTTAGTCTTCTTGCTGAATCCAGCTACTTAAGTCATGCAAGAGTATCAGTCATCATGGTGGTTCATCTGCTCCCGCCGTACCATTGGTACTCCTAAGGTCATACATTTAAGTTTTCCAACTGACCACATTTGGAGCTTACTGATGGAACTCTTACAAGCTTTGTGTGGTGCAAATGGTTTGTCCTGGTCTCCAAGTTTGTAGCCAAAATAAGCAAAGTAGCAGCGCTTCAATAAAGGTGTAATGTTGCTACGGGAATCTGAAGAGGAGAATTGTCCGCAGACATAACGAAATATGTCTGGTGAATTTATGCAGCCTCTAGATATATTAATAATCTGAAAATAAAGAAAAATGTATTAGATTTAATATTATAATAGAGGTAGATCAATAAGCTGACCTGGTTGATAAATTAGACACAAGTGCAACACTTGGGTATCTTGAATGAGGAAACGTTTCGCCACACATTGGCTTCATCAGTCCATATAAAGGAGAATGGTGAAGAACAGGACGAGTTTGAGGTAGTCAGTCTCTCAGCCATGAGTTGATGTAATCAGTCCATCAATCTTGAAAAGAATTTGGATTAGACAAATGTGACACCATCTACGACTGCTGCACCTCTCCTGCCTACAGTATATAAGCTACTTCTTCGAACATATGCTGTATTCTTATCAAGATTGATGGACTGATTACATCGACTCAAGACTGAGGGACTGATCACCTCAAACTCCTCCTGTTCTTCACCATTCTCCTTCGTATGGACTGATGAAGCCACTGTGTGGCGAAACGTTTCTTCATTAAAAATACCCAAGTGTTGCATATGTGACTAATTCATCAACTTGTCGGTTCTCTGAACCACTCATCATGTTGACCTAGTATTCTCTGGAGATGTCTATACTTCACATATGTCGCATTTTGTAACAGTGGTGGTGTTAGTATTGTTGCTGCTGATGGTGGTGGTGGTGGTGGTGATTATTACGCACACAGATGTAATCTAGTGTCCTGCACAACTGGTTGTAGCACATTAACCAAGGTAGAAACGAGGAACGAGCAAAAGACAGAGTAAATACTTAAATATTTCCTGCACCAAACAGCAAGGTTTCCTTGGGATTGGCTGGTTGAACCAGGTGCTAGCATAACGAGGGGAGCCCCAACTACTTACACTCTTAGCACCTAGTTGTCTAGTTGGGAGGACATACCTATGTCGGGGTGTGACATACGCTAAATAAAATGTAACGTATTCTTAGCATGCCACATCCCCAACCCCAAAAGGTCTCTAATAACCAAGACTTGGCAATGGGTAGTGTGCCACCATGGCACGGATGACAAATTATTAATGGTACCGCCTTTCCCCTCAACCATCCAACTCATTAGGAAGTGTTCAACTAAAAGGAACTTTCAAGTCAGGTACAACCTTACAGCAAGACAACAGACAGTAGGGTTAGTGTAGGTTCAAGACAACAGACAGTAGGGCTAGTGTAGGTTCAAGACAACAGACAGTAGGGCTAGTGTAGGTTCAAGACAGCAGACAGTAGGGCTAGTGTAGGTTCAAGACAGCAGACAGTAGGGCTAGTGTAGGTTCAAGACAACGACAGTAGGCTAGTGTAGGTTCAAGACAACAGACAGTAGGGCTAGTGTAGGCTCAAGACAACAGACAGTAGGGCTAGTGTAGGTTCAAGACAGTAGGGCTAGTGTAAGTTCAAGACAGCAGACAGTAGGGCTAGTGTAGGTTCAAGACAACAGACAGTAGGGCTAGTGTAGGTTCAAGACAACAGACAGTAGGGCTAGTGCAGGTTCAAGACAGCAGACAATAGGGCAAGTGTAGGTTCAAGACAGCAGACAATAGGGCTACTGTAGGTTCAAGACAACAGACAGTAGGGCTAGTGTAGGTTCAAGACAGCAGACAGTAGGGTTAGCGTAGGTTCAAGACAGCAGACAGTAGGGCTAGTGTAGGTTCAAGACAGCAGACAATAGTGCTAGTGTAGGTTCAAGACAACAGACAGTAGGGCTAGTGTAGGTTCAAGACAGCAGACAGAAGGGTTAGTGTAGGTTCAAGACAGCAGACAGTAGGGTTAGTGTAGGTTCAAGACAGCAGACAGTAGGGCTAGTGTAGGTTCAAGACAGCAGACAATAGGGCTAGTGTAGGTTCAAGACAACAGACAGTAGGGCTGGTGTAGATTCAAGACAGCAGACAATAGGGCTAGTGTAGGTTCAAGACAGCAGATAGTAGGGCTAGTGTAGGTTCAAGACACCAGACAGTAGGGCTAGTGAAGGTTCAAGACACCAGACAGTAGGGCTAGTGTAGGTTCAAGACAGCAGACATTAGGGCTAGTGTAGGTTCAAGAAAGCAGACAGTAGGGCTAGTGTAGGTTCAAGACAGAAGACAGTAGGGCTAGTGTAGGTTCAAGACAGCAGAGAGTAGGGCTAGTGTAGGTTCAAGACAGCAGACAGTAGGGCTAGTGTAGATTCAAGACAGCAGACAGTAGGGCTAGTGGAGGTTCAAGACAGCAGACAGTAGGGCTAGTGTAGGTTCAAGACAGCAGACAGTAGGGCAAGTGTAGGTTAAAGACAACAGACAGTAGGGCTACTGTAGGTTCAAGACAGCAGACAGTAGGGCTAGTGTAGGTTCAAGACAGAAGACAGTAGGGCTAGTGTAGGTTCAAGACAGAAGACAGTAGGGCTAGTGTAGGTTCAAGACAGCAGACAGTAGGGCTAGTGTAGGTTCAAGACAGCAGACAGTAGGGCGAGTGTAGGTTCAAGACAGCAGACAGTAGGGCTAGTGTAGGTTCAAGACAGCAGACAGTAGGGTTAGTGTAGGTTCAAGACAGCAGACAGTAGGGCTAGTGTAGGTTCAAGACAGCAGACAATAGGGCTAGTGTAGGTTCAAGACAACAGACAGTAGGGCTAGTGTAGATTCAAGACAGCAGACAATAGGGCTAGTGTAGGTTCAAGACAGCAGATAGTAGGGCTAGTGTGGGTTCAAGACAGCAGATAGTTGGGCTAGTGTAGGTTCAAGACAGCAGACAGTAGGGCTAGTGTAGGTTCAAGACAGCAGATAGTAGGGCTAGTGTAGGTTCAAGACAGCAGACAGTAGGGCTAGTGTAGGTTCAAGACAGCAGACAGTAGGGCTAGTGTAGGTTCAAGACAGCAGAGAGTAGGGCTAGTGTAGATTCAAGACAGCAGACAGTAGGGCTAGTGTAGGTTCAAGACAGCAGACAGTAGAGCTAGTGCAGTTTCAAGACAGCAGACAGTAGGGCTAGTGTAGGTTCAAGACAGCAGACAGTAGGGCTAGTGAAGGTTCAAGACAGCAGACAGTAGGGCTAGTGTAGGTTCAAGACAGCAGACAGTAGGGGTAGCGTAGGTTCAAGAAAGCAGAGAGTACGGCTAGTGTAGGTTCAAGACAGCAGACAGTAGGGCTAGTGTAGGCTCAAGACAGCAGACAGTAGGGCTAGTGTAGGTTCAAGACACCAGACAGCAGGGCTAGTGTAGGTACAAGACAGCAGAGAGTAGGGCTAGTGTAGGTTCAAGACAGCAGAGAGTAGGGCTAGTGTAGGTTCAAGACAGCAGACAGTAGGGCTAGCGTAGATTCAAGACAGCAGACAGTAGGGCTAGTGTAGGTTCAAGACAGCAGACAGTAGGGCTAGCGTAGGTTCAAGACAGCAGACAGTAGGGCTAGTGTAGGTTCAAGACAGCAGACAGTAGAGCTAGTGTAGGTTCAAGACACCAGACAGTAGGGTTAGTGTAGGTTCAAGACAGCAGACAGTAGGGCTAGTGTAGGTTCAAGACTGCAGACAGTAGGGCTAGTGTAGGTTCAAGACTGCAGACAGTAGGGCTAGTGTAGGTTCAAGACAGTAGACAGTAGGGCTAGTGTAGGTTCAAGATAGCAGACAGTAAGGCAAGTGTAGGTTCAAGATAGCAGAGAGTAGGGCTAGTGTAGGTTCAAGACACCAGACAGTAGGGCTAGTGTAGGTTAAAGGGACAGCAGACAGTGGGGTTAGTGTAGGTTCAAGACAGCAGACAGTAGGGCTAGTGTAGGTTCAAGACAGCAGACAGTAGGGCTAGTGTAGGTTCAAGACACCAGACAGTAGGGCTAGTGTAGGTTCAAGACACCAGACAGTAGGGTTAGTGTAGGTTCAAGCCCACCCAGAAAGTAGGGCTAGTGATAGGTTCAAGACAGCAGACAGTAGGGCAAGTGTAGGTTCAAGATAGCAGACAGTAAGGCTGTGTAGGTTCAAGACAGCAGAGAGTAGGGCTAGTGTAGGTTCAAGACAGCAGACAGTAGGGCTAGTGTGGGTTTTCAAGACAGCAGACAGTAGGGTTAGTGTAGGTTTAAGACAGCAGACAGTAGGGCTAGTGTAGGTGCAAGACAGCAGACAGTAGGGCTAGTGTAGGTTCAAGACACCAGACAGTAAGGCTAGTGAAGGTTCAAGACAGCAGACAGTAGGGCTAGTGTAGGTTCAAGACAGCAGACATTAGGGCTAGTGTAGGTTCAAGACAGCAGACAGTAGGGCTAGTGTAGGTTCAAGACAGAAGACAGTAGGGCTAGTGTAGGTTCAAGACAGCAGAGAGTAGGGCTAGTGTAGGTTCAAGACAGCAGACAGTAGGGCTAGTGTAGATTCAAGACAGCAGACAGTAGGGCTAGTGTAGGTTCAAGACAGCAGACAGTAGGGCTAGTGTAGGTTCAAGACAGCAGACAGTAGGGCAAGTGTAGGTTAAAGACAACAGACAGTAGGGCTACTGTAGGTTCAAGACAGCAGACAGTAGGGCTAGTGTAGGTTCAAGACAGAAGACAGTAGGGCTAGTGTAGGTTCAAGACAGAAGACAGTAGGGCTAGTGTAGGTTCAAGACAGCAGACAGTAGGGCTAGTGTAGGTTCAAGACAGCAGACAGTAGGGCGAGTGTAGGTTCAAGACAGCAGACAGTAGGGCTAGTGTAGGTTCAAGACAGCAGACAGTAGGGCTAGTGTAGGTTCAAGACAGCAGACAGTAGGACTGGTGTAGGTTCAAGACAGCAAAGAGTAGGGCTAGTGTAGGTTCAAGTCAGCAGACAGTAGGGCTAGTGTAGGTTTAAGACAGCAGAGAGTAGGGCTAGTGTAGGTTCAAGACAGAAGACAGTAGGGCTATTGTAGGTTCAAGACAGAAGACAGTAGGGCTAGTGTAGGTTCAAGACAGCAGATAGTAGGGCTAGTGTAGGTTCAAGACAGAAGACAGTAGGGCTAGTGTAGGTTCAAGACACCAGACAGTAGGACTAGTGTAGGTTCAAGACAGAAGACAGTAGGGCTAGTGTAGGTTCAAGACAGCAGATAGTAGGGCTAGAGTAGGTTCAAAACAGCAAGCAGTAGGGCTAGTCTAGGTTCAAGACAGCAACAGTAGGGCTAGTGTAGGTTCAAGACAGCAGACAGTAGGGCTAGTGTAGGTTCAAGACAGCAGACAGTAGGGCTAGTGTAGGATCAAGACAGCAGACAGTAGGGCTAGTGTAGCTTCAAGACAACAGACAGTAGGGCTAGTGTAGGTTCAAGACAGCAGACAGTAGGGCTAGTGTAGGTTCAAGACAGAAGACAGTAGGGCTAGTGTAGGTTGAAGACAGCAGACAGTAGGGCTAGTGCAGGTTCAAGACAGAAGACAGTAGGGCTAGTGTAGGTTCAAGACAGCAGACAGTAGGGCTAGTGTAGGTTCAAGACAGCAGACAGTAGAGCTAGTGTAGGTTCAAGACAGCAGACAGTAGGGCTAGTGTAGGTTCAAGACAGCAGACAGCAGGGCTAGTGTATGTTCAAGACAGCAGACAGTAGGGCTAGTGTAGGTTGAAGACAGCAGACAGTAAGGCTAGTGTAGGTTCAAGACAGCAGACAGTAGGCTAGTGTAGGTTCAAGACAGCAGACAGTAGGTAGGGGTAGGTTCAAGACAGCAGACAGTAGGGCTAGTGTAGGTTCAAGACAGCAGACAGTAGGGATAGTGTAGGTTCAAGACAACAGACAGTAGGGCGAGTGTAGGTTCAAGACAGCAGACAGTAGGGCTAGTGTAGGTTCAAGACAGCAGACAGTAGGGCTAGTGTAGATTCAAGACAGCAGACAGTAGGGCTAGTGTAGGTTCAACACAGCAGACAGTAGGGCTAGTGTAGGTTCAACACAGCAGACAGTAGGGCTAGTGTAGGTTCAAGACAGCAGACAGAAGGGCTAGTGTAGGTTCAAGACAGCAGACAGTAGGGCTAGTGTAGGTTCAAGACAGAAGACAGTAGGGCTAGTGTAGGTCCAAGGCAGCAGACAGTAGGGCTAGTGTAGGTTCAAGACAGCAGACAGTAGGGCTAGTGTAGGTTCAAGACAGCAGACAGTAGAGCTAGTGTAGGTTCAAGACAGCAGACAGTAGGGCTGGTGTAGGTTCAAGACAGCAGACAGCAGGGCTAGTGTAGGTTCAAGACAGCAGACAGTAGGGCTAGTGTAGGTTCAAGACAGCAGACAGTAAGGCTAGTGTAGGTTCAAGACAGCAGACAGTAGGGCTAGTGTAGGATCAAGACAGCAGACAGTAGGGCTAGTGTAGTTCAAGACAGCAGACAGTAGGGCTAGTGTATGTTCAAGACAGCAGACAGTAAGGCTAGTGTAGGTTCAAGACAGCAGACAGTAGGGCTAGTGTAGGTTCAAGACAGCAGAAAGTAGGGCTAGTGTAGGTTCAAGACAGCAGACAGTAGGGCTAGTGTAGGTTCAAGGCAGCAGACAGTAGGGCTAGTGAAGGTTCAAGACAGCAGACAGTAGGGCGAGTGTAGGTTCAAGACAGCAGACAGTAGGGCTAGTGTAGGTTCAAGACAGCAGACAGTAGGGCTAGTGTAGGTTCAAGACAGCAGACAGTAGGGCTAGTGTAGGTTCAAGACAGTAGACAGTAAGGCTAGTGTAGGTTCAAGACAGCAGACAGTCGGGCGAGTGTAGGTTCAAGACAGCAGACAGTAGGGCTAGTGTAGGTTCAAGACAGCAGACAGTAGGGCGAGTGTAGGTTCAAGACAGCAAACAGTAAAGCGAGTGTAGGTTCAAGACAGCAGACAGTAGGGCTAGTGTAGGTTCAAGACAGCAGACAGTAGGGCTAGTGTAGGTTCAAGACAGCAGACAGTAAGGCTAGTGTAGGTTCAAGACAGCAGACAGTAGGGCGAGTGTAGGTTCAAGACAGCAGACAGAAGTGCTAGTGTAGGTTCAAGACAGCAGACAGTAGGGATAGTGTAGGTTCAAGACAGCAGACAGTAGGGCTAGTGTAGGTTCAAGACAGCAGACAGTAGGGCTAGTGTAGGTTCAAGACAGCAGACAGTAGGCCTAGTGTAGGTTCAAGACAGCAGACAGTAGGGCTAGTGTAAGTTCAAGACAACAGACAGTAGGGCTAGTGTAGGTTCAAGACAGCAGACAGTAGGGCTAGTGTAGGTTCAAGACAGCAGACAGTAGGGCAAGTGTAGGTTCAAGACAGCAGACAGTAAGGCTAGTGTAGGTTCAAGACAGGAGACAGTAGGGCTAGTGTAGGTTCAAGACAGCAGACAGTAGGGCTAGTGTAGGTTCAAGACAGCAGACAGTAGGGCTAGTGTAGGTTCAAGACAGCAGACAGTAGGGCTAGTGTGGGTTTCAAGACAGCAGACAGTAGGGCTAGTGTAGGTTCAAAACAGCAGACAGTAGGGCTAGTTAGGTTAAAGACAGAGACAGTAGGGCTAGTGTAGGTTCAAGACAGCAGACAGTAGGGATAGTGTAGGTTCAAGACAGCAGACAGTAGGGCTAGTGTAGGTTCAAGACAGCAGACAGTAGGGCTAGTGTAGGTTCAAGACAGCAGACTCTAGGGCTAGTGTAGGTTCAAGACAGCAGACAGTAGGGCTAGTGTAGGTTCAAGACAGCAGACAGTAGGGCTAGTGTAGGTTCAAGACAGCAGACAGTAGGGCTAGTGTAGGTTCAAGACAGCAGACAGTAGGGCTAGTGTAAGTTCAAGACAACAGACAGTAGGGCTAGTGTAGGTTCAAGACAGCAGACAGTAGGGCTAGTGTAGGTTCAAGACAGCAGACAGTAGGGCTAGAGTAGGTTCAAGACAGAAGACAGTAGGGCTAGTGTAGGTTCAAGACAGCAGACTGTAGGAGTGTAGGTTCAGACAGCAGACAGTAGGGCTAGTGTAGGTTCAAGAAGCAGACAGTAGGGCTAGTGTAGGTTCAAGACAGCAGACAGTAGGGCTGTGTAGGTTCAAGACAGCAGACAGTAGGGCTAATGTAGGTTCAAGACAGCAGACAGTAGGGCTAGTGTAGGTTCAAGACAACAGACAGTAGGGCTAGTGTAGGTTCAAAGAAGCAGACAGTAGGGCTAGTGTAGGTTCAAGACAGCAGACAGTAGGGCTAGTGTAGGTTCAAAACAGCAGACAGTAGGGCTAGTGTAGGTTCAAGACAGCAGACAGTAGGGCTAGTGTAGGTTCAAGACACCAGACAGTAGGGCTAGTGTAGGTTCAAGAGAGCAGACAGTAGGGCTAGTGTAGGTTCAAGACAGCAGACAGTAGTGCTAGTGTAGGTTCAAGACAGCAGGCAGTAGGGCTAGTGTAGGTTCAAGACAGCAGGCAGTAGGGCTAGTGTAGGTTCAAGACAGCAGACAGTAGGGCTAGTGTAGGTTCAAGACAGCAGACAGTAGGGCTAGTGTAGGTTCAAGACAGCAGACAGTAGTGCTAGTGTAGGTTCAAGACAGCAGGCAGTAGGGCTAGTGTAGGTTCAAGACAGCAACAGTAGGGCTAGTGTAGGTTCAAGACAGCAGACAGTAGGGCTAGTGTAGGTTCAAGACACCAGACAGTAGGGCAGTGTAGGTTTCAAGACAGCAGACAGTAGGGCTAGTGTAGGTTCAAGACAGCAGACAGTAGTGCTAGTGTAGGTTCAAGACAGCAGGCAGTAGGCTAGTGTAGGTTCAAGACAGCAGGCAGTAGGGCTAGTGTGGGTTCAAGACAGCAGACAGTAGGCTAGTGTAGGTTCAAGACAGCAGACAGTAGTGCTAGTGTAGGTTCAAGACAGCAGACAGTAGGGCTAGTGTAGGTTCAAGACAGCAGACAGTAGGGCTAGTGTAGGTTCAACACGCAGACAGTAGGGGCTAGTGTAGGTTCAAGACAGCAGACAGTAGGGCTAGTGTAGGTTCAAGACAGCAGACAGTAGTGCTAGTGTAGGTTCAAGACAGCAGACAGTAGGGCTAGTGTAGGTTCAAGACAGCAGACAGTAGTGCTAGTGTAGGTTCAAGACAGCAGACAGTAGGGCTAGTGTAGGTTCAAGACAGCAGACAGTAGTGCTAGTGTAGGTTCAACACAGCAGACAGTAGGGCTAGTGTAGGTTCAAGACAGCAGACAGTAGGGCTAGTGTAGGTTCAACACAGCAGACAGTAGGGCTAGTGTAGGTTCAAGACAGCAGACAGTAGGGCTAGTGTAGGTTCAAGACAGCAGACAGTAGTGCTAGTGTAGGTTCAAGACAGCAGACAGTAGGGCTAGTGTAGGTTCAAGACAGCAGACAGTAGGGTTAGTGTAGGTTCAAGACAGCAGACAGTAGGGCTAGTGTAGGTTCAAGACACTTGTGAACCGGAGCAAAGTGTTCCTTCACTAAAAAAAATATATCGACTGATTTACTCAAATTTAACTTTATAGCCGCCAGGAATAAAAAAAAAACTTACTACGCATTTTACCCTAAAACTTCCTAACAAATTTAGGTCTAGAGAGAATGTTAGACGACACATTATCTTTGTGAGCATTGTGACTCACGGGAAGGTGTGCCCAGTTGCGACCGTCATACCCAACACATGAGACGAGTGCTCTTGTTCCTCGTGGAGCTGAGGTATGTTAGAGGATTGTGGTCACTGATGACGGTGATCACATGTGATGATTACCTGGAGTTTACCTGGATAGGGTTTCGGGGGTCAACGCCCCTGTGGCTCAGTCTGAGACCAGGCCTTATGGTAGAGGGCAGGAAGGCAGGGTGGACAGGAAGGGAGGGTGGGCAGGAAGGCAGGGTGGGCAGGTAGGCAGGGTGGGCAGGAAGGCAGGGTGGGCAGGAAGGCAGGGTGGGCAGGAAGGCAGGGTGGGCGGGAAAGGGGAAAGGGTGGGCAGAAGGCAGGGTGGGCAGGAAGGCAGGGTGGGCGGGAAAGGGCAGGGTGGACAGGAAGGCAGGGTGGGCAGGAAGGCAGGGTGGGCAAGAAGGCAGGGGTGGGCAGAAAGACAGGGGGGGCAGGAAGGCATGGTGGGCAGGAAGGCAGGGTGGGCAGGAAGGCAGGGGGGGCAGGAAAACAGAGGGGGCAGGAAGTCAGGGTGGGCAAAAGGCAGGGTGGGCAGGAAGACAGGGTGGGCGGGAAAGGGGCAGGGGGGGCAGGAAGGCGGGGTTTGGGCAGGAAGGCAGGGTGGGCAGGAAGGCAGGGTGGACAGAAAGACAGGGTTGGGCAGGAAGGCAGGTGGGCAGGAAGACGGGGTGGGCAGGAAGAAGGGGGGGCAGGAAGGCAGGGTAGGCAGAAGACAGGGTGGGCAGGGAGGGCAGGAAGACAGGGGGGGCAGGAAGGCGGGGTGGGGCAGGAAGACAGGGTGGGCAGGGGGGCAGGAAGACAGGGTGGGCAGGAAGGCAGGGTGGGCAGGAAGGCAGGTGGGCAGGAAGATAGGGTGGGCAGGAAGGCAGGGAGGGCAGGAAGACAGGGTGGCGGGAAAGGCAGGGAGGCAGGAAGACAGGGTGGGCGGGAAGGCAGGGTGGGCAGGGAAGACGGGGTGGGCAGGAAGGCAGGGAGGCAAAAAGGGCAGGGTGGGCAGGAAGGCAGGGAGGGCAGGAAGGCAGGGTAGGCAGGAAGGCAAGGAGGGCAGAAGACAGGGTGGGCAGGAAGGCAGGGTGGGCAGGAAGCAGGGAGGGCAGGGAGGGCAGGAAGGCAGGAAGGCAGGGTGGGAGGAAGGCAGGGTGGAGAGGAAGGTAGGGTGGGCAGGAAGGCAGGGTGGGCAGGATGGCAATGTGGGCAGGAAGGCAGGGTGGGCAGGAAGACAGTGTGGGCAGGAAGGCAGGGAGGGCAGGAAGACAGGGTGGGCAGGAAGGCAGGGAGGGCAGGAGACAGGGTGGGCAGGAAGGCAGGGAGGGCAGGAAGGCGGGGTGGGCAGGAAGGCAGGGTGGGCAGGAAGGCGGGAGGGGAGGAAGGCAGGTTGGGCAGGAAGGCAGGGTGGACGGGAAAGGGCGGGGGGGCAGGAAGGCAGGGGGGGAAGGAAGGCAGGGTGGGCAGGAAGGCATGTGGACGGGAAAGGGCAGGGTGGGCAGGAAGATAGGGGGGGGCAGGAAGACAGGGTGGGCAGGAAGGGGGGGTGGGCAGGAAGGGCAGGGGGGCAGGAAGGCAGGGTGGGCAGGAAGGCAGGGTGGGCAGGAAGGCAGGGGGCAGGAAGGCAGGGGGGGCAGGAAGGCAGGGTGGGCAGGAAGACAGGTGGGCGGGAAGGCGGGGTGGGCAGGAAGGCAGGGTGGGCAGGAAGGCAGGGTGGGCAGGAAGGCGGGTGGGCAGGAAGGCAGGGTGGGCGGAAAGGGCAGGGTGGGCAGGAAGACAGGGTGGGCAGGAAGGCAGGGTGGGCGGGAAGGTAGGGTGGGCAGGAAGGCAGGGTGGGCGGGAAAGGCAGGGTGGGCAGGAAGGCAGGGTGGGCAGGAAGGCGGGGTGGGCAGGAAGGCAGGGTGGGCAGGAAGGCGGGGGGGCAGGGGGCAGGGTGGGCAGGAAGGCAGGGGGGGCAGGAAGGCAGGGTGGGAGGAAGGCAGGGTGGGCAGGAAGACAGGGTGGGCAGGAAGGCGGGGTTACCTGGAGGTTACTTGGGGGTTTAAATTCCGGGATCAACGCCCCCGCGGCCCGGTCCATGACCAGGCCTCCCGGATCAGGGCCTTGATCAACTAGGCTGTTACTGCTGGCCGCACGCAGTCCAAACGTAACGAGCCACAGCCCGGCTGATCCGGTACTGACTTTAGGTATCTGTCCAGCTCTCTCTTGAAGGCAGCCAGGGTTTTTTGGGCAATTCCCCTAATGCTGATGGGAGGCTGTTGAACAGTTTTGGGCCCCGGACACTTATGTGTTTTCTCTTAGTGTACCAATGGCGCCCCTACTTTTATTGGGGGCATTTTGCATCGCCTGCCCAGTCTTTTACTTTCGTAGGGAGTGATTTCTGTGTGCAGATTTGGGACCTTTCCTTCCAAGATTTTCCAAGTGTAGTTTATGTAATTTCCCTCCTGCGCCCAAAACGAGTACAATTTAAAGTGCTTCCAAGCTTTCCCAGTATTGGGGTGCTTGAA
>NW_026468263.1:0-12769 GCF_026875155.1 Cherax quadricarinatus | reverse complement strand
CCGCTTCCGTTGAAGGGAGTAATTGTTGCAGCTGAAGAGGTGTGCAAGTAGAAGTGCAGAGTCCAGTTGCATCATTTGTACTTGTTTAAAACATGTTTTGAATATGTTCAGCGAGTTATAACAGCAGTCTAGTAAGTTTATTCAGGTATACACAAATACAGTTACATAGATTATCAAACATAGCAGCATATACGTAGAGAACCTGGGATAACCCAAAAAAGTCAGACAAAGTGACTTACTTTCAATGGAGTCCGTTTAATACCTTAATATTATACTATAAAGGAGATAATATCTTATTATTATACTATAAAGGAGATAATATCTTATTATTATACTATAAAGGAGATATACTAGGAATAAGGTTAAAATGAGTTATTTATATTTATATTGCGTGTTATCTAAAAAAATAAAAAATAATTCTTCTCCCTTTCTGTCGCTACATTCATTAGGTACCTCTTGGCTCTCTTCTTGAACTGCTTCATGCGATGACTGGCTTTGACATGTGCAGGCATCTGTTCCATTCCTTTATTGCTGTACAATAAAAGGTGTTTGAAGCCTGGCCACTGACTGTGGGTACTACAAAGTTGTGCTCTCTCCCCTAGTACTATAATTACTTGGGTTCCCAACCTTCACAAAATTTACAGCAAGATATTCTGGACACTGTTTGTGAACAATTTTATAAACTTGATTCAACTTCAGTTGTTTTACTCTGTCTTCAATATTCAGCATATCCAACTGTTGTAATTCATCCTGGCCTACATGTTCTCTTGGTCCCAGGTCCAGGATGAATCTTACCATTTTGTTCTGAGTGATTTGCAGTCTATCTTTCGTTTTTTTTTTTTTTTTTTTTTTTTTTTTTTTTTTTTTTTTTTTTTTTTTGTCAAGGCAGAGTACCGTGAAGAGCAAGCGTAGTCCATATGACATTGTACAAGGGCTAGACATAGGGTCCTGCGAGCCTAAGTAGGTAGACACTGTGCTTGTCTGTAGAGAACTTCAGTCAGGTATTCGCTTTCTTTACTACACTGTTCCCTATCAGTACTCCTGACATGTATGGGACAAAGGGGATTCCCAGATATTTTACTGAGGAAACCGAAGTGATGGGTTCCCCATTACGTCGGACATTAAAATTATTTACCAAAGAGTATAACTTCCGTTTTCCCGAGGTGTAACGATAGTTTGATGTCTATTAACCATTTGCTTCAGGACTCCAGGTCCAGTGTTTTTACATCAGCTATATCTTGTGGGTTTTTACCTGACGCTAACAGGGTACTGCCATCCGCATACAGTAGGAGTTTGCACTTGACACTGATGTTTACATAACACAGAAATAATAAGGGACCCAGAATACTACCTTGGGAATGCCACATGCTATCGGCAGGGGTTCTGATTTTGTTTTGTTGATTTTGACAATTTGTTTCCTGTTGCTAAGATGGGACTTAAACCAGTCTATGGAACCTATGCCGAGAGCTTGAAGTTTCTTACATAATATATTGTGGTTGACTGAAGGCCTTTTGCAAGTGTAAGGTTACCATTCATATGACGTTCCCTCTCGACATTTCAATTCTCATGTAATCCTTAAGATTAATTAGGGAGGTGTCGGCTGAGTAAAATCTTAAGCCTAATTGATAACTAAGAAGAATGTTGTTGACATTATGATACTTAACGTACACCGCTCTCTCTAGAATTTTGGATATTACACTGAGTATAATAACAGGCCTATAATTGCTGACATCAGGCCTACTATTTTTCTGGAAGATAGAAGTAACTCTGGCCTCCTTGAACCTCTCCGGTACGGTATTTGTGGTGATGGACAAATTTATTATGTGAGCAATGGGGATTGACAATTCAGAAGCACCATCGTGTAGGAACTTAGACGGGATGTTATCAGGGCCAGTGCTCTTAGTGGGGTTTAAGCTGCTTAGTTCATTTTGAATAAAGTAATGAGATACACTTACTAGTTGACAACTGTTTTGGGTTACCCCTTTATTGGTATAGTATGTTTTAAACTTATCAGAGTCTGCGTTAAAGGTATTTGATGTGACCGGTAGTTTACTTACTAGTGTTGATGCGACACTTGTATAGTAGGAATTAAAACAATTTGTCACTTTAGTTTTTTCGTGGCATACCTCGATATTGATATTTAGTACTATGTTAGATCTGTCTATAGGTTAATGGTTATACCCCAACTGTTTTAGTTGTTGCCAGAGCTTTCTAGGGTTATTCTTATTTTTTCGTTTTTGAAAATAACCCTTCCTTTGTCCCTTTTTATAATCCTCTGCACTCTGTTCCTACCCTTTTGGGAAATTTCTTTTAGTGCGCAATACCCGTCTTTTTGTTTAAACTTTTTAAAATAGTCTTTAAATTTTTATTTTATCTAATATCTCATAGCACCCGGGGTTGGTTCTCCGTTTACCCAAACCCTCTTTCACTGGTCAATATTATCAAGGGGGTAGTGAACATTCTTTGAAATTTTCCCCGGCATCTTTTAGTCCGTGCAATTTATCACTGCCCAAATCACAAAATTGTGTACCATTTACATGTTTCTTTACTGATTTTTCTTTTTGCCCTAATTTTTTTGTCCTGTGTTGGCCTTCCTTTTCCTGGGAAATTTTCCTGTGCGTAAATGATAAATATCATAAGCCCTGTGGAAAAGCGTCGCTGCTAAGTTTCGAGCGGTTACAAAGTTGTGGTCATTAGGGGGGCTAAAAAAATGTGTGACCCGGGGTTGGTGATTAATTAGTTGAGTGAACTTTTTAAACCAGATTTGTTTAACCCTTTTAATAGCCCGTTATTTTATGTTGAAAACAGATACTGAATCCCCCCGTATTACTGTCTCGCAATTTTTCCTTCAAGTCCGGCGAGACTCTGGAAAAGTTTTCTGGGAATGGTCAGGGGTGGGGGGGGTAACTATTTCCCTATAGGGGGGTTTGGTTTTGGGAGCAGCACTTAAACCATAAAATTTTCCCAATTTTGTGTCTTTTAAAATTTGGGTCTTTTTGTTATAGGGTAAGTCAGTTTTATGTAGGCAAATACTCCACCACCTTTTTATTTTTATCTAAGATTTTGATTGTAAATTTTATTTTGACCTTGTCAGTCACCGTATCATCCAACCGGATTCAGAGATGGGTATAACTGCCCCCATAGTTCTTAGCAGAATCCCAATTCGGATTCCTGGAACAAGTGATCTTGCGTTTACATGAATATAATATCAATATATGACAAGGGGTCATTTGTATTAAAATTAGGTATATAAATGTCATCACTGCTAAAGGGTAACTGTGCCAAAGTGCATTTGTTACCAACAAAATGAAATCTGGTATCATAACAATAATCGACACATACTGCATATGGATTCTTCCCAAAGATAATGTGAATTACCCATATACATATAAAATATTCTAATATTGGTACATACTATTAATACTATGATTATTAATATAAAATTCTAGGACAAATGACAGTGAAACCCAATATTGTCTGGCGAGCCGTAGTTTTCCACCGTGGTATATACTACGAGGCGTGTATCTCAGTTCATACACAGATTTGTGTACCTCAGTGTAAAATACACATAAGAGTATACCTCAACTTTTAAAAAGAGAGTTGTGTAACTCACATCATCTCACAAGCATCAGTGACGTCGGGGCAGCATGGTAACATCATGAGTGAGGTCAGGCAGAATGGTGACGTCGCGAGGTGGCGTCGGGCAGACGTCCTGGGGGGACGTTGTGAGGTGACGTTAGGCAGACGTCGTGGGTGACGTCGTGAGGTGACGTTTGGGAGACGTCCTGGAGTGACGTGGGGCAGAAAACGTGACTCAGGGAGTGATGCAGGCAGCATGGTGAGGTGATGGGTGGTGATGCCAGGCAGCTGGCAACAGCATGTGACTTTGAACATCTGACTTGGTAACCCACGTGGCTCACTCCACATGGCTTGCAGATCCATGTGGTTTGTAGATTACCCGGCTCGGAGATCTACATGGCTTGGAGTGACCTCGGCCACTCGGCTACACAGCTCTGGCAAAGAGTTCACAGTGAATTCACAGAAAAATAGCAGACAGGGAGTAAGAGCTTGAGTGGAGTATGGTATGGTAGGAGAGTGGTGGCGTATGGTGAGGGAGGAACTCCGGCCGCCCACATCACCCCTGACGTCACGATGGTGTCCCACGTCACTCCAGGACGTCACCTCGCGACGTCATTCCAGGATGTTGCCTGACGTCACCATGCTGCCTGAGGTCACCTAGCGATGTCACCATCCCTAGTTGTAGGCTCCCAGAGGGGACAGTCGCGCGCGTTTGTGCTCCGTCAAAAACTGCGTGTCTTGATAGCAGTAGAAGGAACAGAATGCGGGAAATAAGCGTGTGCAACCATAAAGTGCATATACTCCTTTGAACAAACAAAAAAGGAATATCAGTGAACGCTAAATAGGAAAATATGGATTATAGTGTCACATAGAGAGTGCCGGTGGAGAAACGGTTACCGTGGGAAATAGACCTGACCAGCACTAGTGAATTATTGCCGGGTGTCGACACAAGTGGAAATAAACGAATATCGATCTATCTATCTATAAGTAATATAGTGAGTGACAAGGATATATATGTGCAGTGGATAGTGAACTAAATTGTAGATAAGAGTAATCTAAATTATCCCCAAGTATAGCATACAATATATAGTGTAGAAAGGGGAATATCTTACAAGCGACTGGCACTAGCAAACTATTGCCAGAGGTCCAGTGAAGTGTTAATAACGGATAAGAAAACTACTATGTCATAAGATATGAAACGAGGTGGTAGCATTGAGGTGCGGGGAATCACAGCATACATAAATTGAGCATACAACCGTTACCTCTACTAAACAGGAAATAATCTTTTCCTTAGAAGTGTAGGGGGAAGTTAGCGTAGGCCTAACTAAGTGAAGTGTGGCAGTGTGGGCAAGTCTGCCAGCTCACACCCACCCTGCACCCACCACCCCACCCTACACCACCACCCACCCTGCACCCCCCAAACCCACCCTACACCCCCACCCACCCTGCACCCCCACCCACCCTACACCACCACCCCCCCTGCCCCCCCCACCCACCTGCACCACCACCCACCCTACACCCACCACCCACCCTACACCACCACCCACATACTGCAAACTTGGTTCTTTTATAAATACATCTTGCTTAATTACTGGCACCAGAAAGAGAAAGGTAAAAGGGGAAAAATCAGTTTTCTTCCATGGCATACAGTGAGTAGGATAAGACAGGATGTCAGCACAGCATATCTGTGGGACATGTAAAAAACCCTTTGGGAAGGAAATCCAGAATCACATGAAACCCTATGCTCTTCCAAACACCATATCTCTTGTATAGACTAAATACAGCCTCAAAAAATGACCTCAAAACTAGCAAGGTGCTTCTGGTTGTGCAATAAAGATGTAGAACTTTGGGCAGGTATCAAAAAGGTACTAAGGGAGAGTAATAAATGATAAAAATAATCAAGAAAACAAGGATGACCTTTTGGATGTCTACCAAAAATATATAAACATGGGAGAAAGAGTAGTGTATCAAAAAATGCAGAATGTCCATACCACAACAGATGACTCGAAAATATCTAGTCACCCATGGTGCTAAGCCAGACCCATCCCCAGTCAAAAGCACTAATACCCACAGTGTGGTGCTGGCCCAGGCTCCCCAGGCATAGCACCAATACCCTCAGTGCTGGTGCTGGCCCAGACCCAGGCCCACCCCCCAGCCCCAGTGCAGACCCAGACCCAGCCCCCAGCCTTACTGCAAGCCCAGACTTCCTAGGGACACTACCCAAACCACCACAAAAACAGTAAATATACAACCATCATTGCACAAGACCGTGGCCCACAGTACAGATGTTGGAGAGGAGTCTCCCCCTTCCTCTACTGGGGAAAGTAGATGGAATCCAGGATGGGGTGGCCTGGGCTTGGATACGGAGGATTATAGTGCAGTCCCAGAACCTGCAGAAATTGAACAACACCCCCCAAAACATTCTCAACCAAAGGTGAATTTGTGCAAATATTATGCTTGGGGCTTTCTGTAAGCATGGAATAACAGGGGAAAAAAATGGGCATGCAGCTTTGACCATCCCAAAAAATGTAGCGAACCTCCTGTCGAAAGGAGTGTGTCGCTCTTCTTCCTGTACTTTCTTTCACCCAAAATGTGCCACTCCTCGGTCCTCCAGAAGCAGTGTTACAACATCGAGTGCCCTGCTTTACCATCTAAAAGGGACCAGGAGGCACAGCCCCCACAAGACAAACAATAGTAGCTATGACAACCCAACTCCAGGTGATTTTTTAGTGGCAGGAAACGAAAAAGAAAATGGAAGGAAAATAACAAAAATAGTCCACCACCTTGGAGCCTTTTTTGGACTGGAGGTGCAGCCAGTGGCCACCCATGGCCCTCCGAATTACAACTACTGATGCCAATAACAAATCCCCCAACAAACACAGAATACAACCTCGTTCATTTTTGCAAATATACAGGGCCTTAAGCCATCCACCAACAACAAAATACCTTTTATAAATGGACTTCTAGTGGAGTCTAATGCAATGTTTGCAGCCTTCACAGAGACTCACACAAAGATCATTTTTGACAGTGAAATAAGGATAAGTGGTTACAACCTTTTTAGATGCGACAGAAAAAACAGGCAACAAGGGGGGGTTCGCCTGTATGTCAAAGAGTCCCTTATCTGCACGGAGTTGCTGAACACCACAAATGAGGTAGTTGAAGTTCTATCAATAAAGATCGAAAACCCAAAAACCCTAGTCATTGTGGTTTGTATACAAGCCCCCAGATGCAACCTCCCAACAGTTCAAGGAACAGCTACTGAAAATCGATTACTGTTTGGAAAACCTTCCAGCTCCATCCCCACCAGATGCAACCTCCCAACAGTTCAAGGAACAGCTACTGAAAATCGATTACTGTTTGGAAAACCTTCCAGCTCCATCCCCAAACATCTTACTGCTTGGTGATTTCAACCTAAGGCATACAAAATGGAAGAATGTAGCAAATAATGTTATAGCTGAAACAATCCCCGGAGGTAGCGCAGATGAAAGGTCACACACACATGAGCTACTAAGTCTCTGCGAAAAACACACCTTAAGCCAGCAGATAGTGGAGCCAACAAGACTAGAAAACACACTTGACCTTATCTTCACAAATAATGAGGACCTGATAAGAGACATAAGAATATCAAAAACAACTAATTCCGATCACAATCTAATCGAAGTCCAGACGTACATGCATAGGGGTCCTGAACAGCAGAATGCATGTACCTGTGAAGGTGTCTTCACAAAATACAATTTCACAACAAGAACATAAACTGGACCAGGTAAACCATGTCCTAAACGAAACATGTTGGGAAGATGTCTTAAATGACATGGATCCAAACCAGTGCCTTGAAAGGATCAACTTCCTGGTAGCCGAAGCATGTTCTAGGCATATTCTCCTAAGAAAGAAGAAGAGCAGGAGTAAACTGGAGAAAAAAAGGGACGCTCCCTCTACAAAAGACGATGAAGAGTAACTGAGCTCCTCAGGAGTGCTAGAATATCTGATACACGAAGGAGGCGCTGACCAGGGAAGTGGGAAACTATCGAACTTAAGCTAATGACTTTTACAGGAACCAGGAGAGGCGGAGGAGCTTAAAGCTATTAGTGAAATTGAAAAAAAATTAAAAATATTTCTTTTCATATGCCAAAAACAAGGCAAATACCTCATCTAGTATTGGGCCCTTACTCAGACAGGATGGGACTTACACAGACGACAACAAGGAAATGAGTGAAAATATTGAAACCCCAGAAACGACTCTGTTTTTTAGTAAACCCACTAATCGGTCTGAGGATCGACGACCCAAATGATTTTTCATGAATGAGCCTCAAAACTCCATAAATGTATGCCAGATTTCCGACATTACCCTAACTCTGATAGATTTCGAAAAAAACCATTTGACAACATCTATGCACTCAGCCCGGGCCCAGGGCTCGTGGAACTTGTTTTCATTAAGAAACTGCAAGAAAACCCCCTCTCGTGTGCCCTAATACACTAGGAGAGGAGCTTGGACATGGGTGAATCCACAGTCACTTAAAACAACGGATATATCCCCACTCCATAAAGGTGGCAGCAAAACATTAGTAAGAACTATAGACCAAAAGCTTGACGTCCCCCAAAACATAAAAATCTTGAAAGAGTCTAAGAAGCAGGATTGCAAATCACCCTGGGTTCCCAAAAATCTGCACAACCCGGGAAACATGGGTTCAGGAAGTCGCTCCGCCTCTCACAAACTACTGGATCACTATGACATGGCCTTTGGATGCACTGGAAGAAAATCAGAATGCAGGTATATAACACAGACTTGCAAAAGCATTTGACAAATGCGATCATGGCATAATAGCCCATAAAATAGTGCTTTAAAGGAATAATGGGAAAGTGGGGAGATGGAATCTTCAAATTCCTAACAATCGAACACAAAAAGTAGTGGCAACAAGTTAAATCGGAAAGGGTGCCATAGTTAGAGCTCTGTTCCACAAGGCACAGTACTCGCCCCCATCTTATTCTTATTTCCCCATTTTCAGACCCTAAACGAGATATACACCCCAGCACTGTATCATCCTTTGCGGATGATACTAGGGTCTGCATGAGGCTGTCATCTGCTGAGGACGCGGTTTAACCTCCAAGAAAAATATAAACAAAGTTTTCCAGTGGGCAACGGTAAACAATATGATGTTCAATGAGGACAAATTCCAACTACTCCGTTATGGAAAACTGGAGGAGATAATAACTAGAACAGAGTATACTTCTGACTCCGGCCATACAATAGAGCGGAAAAAATAATGTAAGGGAACTGGGAGTAGTAATGTCTGAGGATCTCACTTTCAAGGATCACAAACAGTGCCACGATCGCACGTGCCCAAAAAAATGATAGGATGGATAATGAGAATTTTCAAAACGAGAGATGCCAAGCCCCTGATGATCCTTTTCAAATCACTTGTTCTCTCTAGGCTGGAATACTGCTGTACATTAACATCTCCATACAAAGCAGGTGAAATCGCAGATCTAGAGAGTGTTACAGAGATCCTTTAAATGATGTATAAATTCTGTCAAGCACCTTAACTAGTGGGAACGCTTGGAAGCACTTGAAATTGTTTCTCGTTGGAACGCAGGAGGGAGAGATATATCATAATCTACACTTGGAAATCTTGGAAGGAATGGTCCCAAATCTACACACAGAAATCACTCCTACGAAAGTAAAAGACTGGGCAGGCGATGCAAAATGCCGCAATAAAAAGTAGGGGCGCCATTGGTACACTAAGAGAAAACACCCTAAGTGTCCGGGGCCAAAACTGTTCAACAACCTCCCATCAAGCATTAGGGGGGGAAATTTCCAATAAACCCCTGGCTGCCTTCAAGAGAGAGCTGGACAGATACCTAAAGTCAGTGCCGGAAACAGCCGGGCTGTGGCTCGTACGTCGGACTGCGTGCGGCCAGCAGTAACAGCCTAGTTGATCAGGCCCTGATCCTCGGGGGGCCTGGTCATGGACCGGGCCGCGGGGGCGTTGATCCCCGGAATAACCTCCAGGTAACCTCCAGGTAACATCGCCATGCTGCCTGACATCACCATTCTGCCTGACGTCACTCCCGACGTCACCATGCTGCATGACGCTACCCTTTCGACCGTCACCCTGATGGGCACCTTGCTGCCCGACATCACCCTGTATATCTGCCCTGACATCACCTTACGATGTCACCCCACGACATCTCTAACGACGTCACGCCTAACATCACATAATGTCACATCAACAGTGTTAGTTTCATAGCGAGCAATGTGTATTCAGTGTTGTCCAGAACGACTGAGAGAAGATATGTAATGTGTTAATTCCTCTCAGTCAATGTTCCTCCTAGTGTTCTCACATGTCTGTGAATGTCTTAGTGTTGATTTTTGCAAAGAAAAAGCATCATTTGCTAGTGCAAGCCATGTTGTGACCGCACATGTGTAGTGCGGGTGTGTGCAGTTTTACACGTGTCCCCTGATGAAGTGGTCTGAGCGCAGCTGTGTGTGTAGACCACAGTGTGGTCTGAGCGCAGACCATCGGTAACACTCTCGTGTTACAAGTCACCACGATATGACCGTTTGACAACTGACACTAGTCAGTACAGGAGTCAGTTACCAGTATCCTGAGCCCCGTGTATAGACGGTAGTTATGTTCATCACTCTCGTAGACGTCACTTCCGATCGTACTTGTCATTTCACCTCCTGACCGTCAGAGTACAGTTATGAGCAGACCCAGTCTGGGGACGCTCAGTCTAACCTCTGCTCTTGACTCCCACTCTGATCGACAGGATGACATCTTCAAGCAGCAGTAGTTTTGTCGGCAGGCGACTCTGTGACTCGTGTCACGGCTTCTGTGAGCAGCCTGCACAAAGTATGAGGTTACTTTGATTGCTAGCCGCTCCCCTCCCGTTACGGCGTAAGCTGCTGCGACTCCCAGATAAGAAAAATAAGAACATAAGAAAGGAGGAACACTGCAGAAGGCCTGTTGGCCCATACTAGGCAGGTCCTTTACAATTCATCCCACTAACAAACATTTATAAGAACATAGATGATGCGCCTGAGTCCTCCCTGCCCCGACTCTCTCGCTTTGGCACACTAAGCTGTGCTGTGTGTTCCGGCAGTGACTGCCCAGCAACAGTGTCAGTCGAGAAATGTCCTCCTGAGTCATTGCCAGACGAAGTCCTGCCCAGTTGCTAAGTAAATAACGACACCCCACTCAAGGGTTTTGCAGCAGATTATGCCCAGGTTGAGTGAACCCTGCAGTGACTACTCCACGATGACGCTTCACCATTTTAGATGGACTGCATCCAGATATGCCCCAGCTCAGCAGCAGCGTTGTCTCCTGATGAGATGTGTTGCAAATATCTGTCCAGACACAGGAAGGCGTGCAGTGACGCCCCCCGAGTTCACTACCTTGGGCTACAATGTTTCATTACATCCCCTTTTTTTCCTTCGCTCCCCATAAAAAGTTTTTTTTTTTTCCATGTCCGCATGTTATAGGAGTGTTCAGTGCCCTGTTCCTGTGAAAGAGAGACCAGTTTTTTTTTTAGTCAGTCATGGTCGAGGACAACCAGGGTAGGTGACTGAGTGATGTATGCCCAGTTGGGTTCATAGTCTGTGCCATGCTGGTGCTGCCATCTATAGGCCTACGAAGCTCGCTTGCACCCCGCTTACTTCATTCACGCAGCCGCCCCTAACTCAGGCAACAAGCTTTATTCCGTTACTCTCTCATAGGCATGGCCCCCCAGGCCTGGGCCGCCATAAACACTGCCTGTGTAGAAGAACCCAAATGAAGTTAAGAAGCCTCCGAAGCCTAATCATTGATCCTGGCTTGCACAACACCCATTTAACGAAAATATCATCTCACAAGCACCATCTCATAAGCATCATTTCATTCCATCATCTTCAAACGTCCCTTTTACAGGCATCATCTCACAGGCATTATCTCACAAGCATCATCTCACAAGCATCATCTCACAACATCATCTCACTACCATTTATCTCACAAACATCATCTCGCAGACATCATCTCACAACCCTATATGACTGCATTCGTGTTGTAAAAGTCATCTAAAATGCCGGAAGCAATGGGTTCGTAACCGTTTCCTGGACAGCTTACTAAAAATAAAAAAGAAGAAAATCTATAAGCTAGGATGTGTGAATGTGCGTTGATATAGTCCAGATAACAAGAACGAGGTGACTGTGAATGTTTATGAATGAAAAGAAACTGGATGTCCTGGCTCTAAGTGAAACACAGCTGAAGGGGTAGAAGAGTTTCAGTGGGGAGAAAAAAAAGGAATTAGGTCAGGGGTTTCTAATAGAGTTAGAGCAAGGAAGGAAATAGCAATAATGTTGAAGGACAAGTTATTGCAGGAAAAGAGGGAATATAAATGTATAAATTCAAAAGGGTTATGTGGAGTAAATAAGGGTTGGATGTGAAAAGTGGATTATAGTAAGTGTTTATGCATCTGGAGAAGAGAGAAGTGTTAAAAGGGAGAGAGAAAAGAGAGAAGAGAGAGAGAGAGAGAAGAGAGAGAGAGAGAGAGAGAGAGAGGGGAGAGAGAGGAGAGAGAGAGAGAGGAGAGAGAGGGGAGAGAGAGAGAATGTTGCATCAGTGCATGGGGAGTTTTTTAATCAAATGAGAAATTTCTTGTGGTGGGGGACCTAAAGGCTAAAGTGGGTAAAACTGTTGTAGAGCCAGTAGTAGGAAAGTTTAGGGTACCTGGAGAAAATGAAAATGGAGGGGGTGTCTTTAATTGAATTATTTTACAGAAAGAGGTTTGCTCATAACTAATACATATTTTAAAAGAAAGAGGATAAATAAGTATACAAGATATGATATGGCACATAATGAAAGTAGTTCATTAGATTATGCACTGCTGGATAAAAGGTTGATGGGTTAGACTTCAGGATGTGCATGTTTATAGAGGGGCAACAGATACTTGGATCATTATCTAGTTGTAGCGTAAGAAAGAACCGATCTTTGTGTTCTGGGATTCGATTCCTGCTCCAGGAAGATCTTATTCTGATGTGTAGCCACCAGCACCCATTAGTGACTTTGTAATGAGCCCAAAAATTACTGATCGAACAGTCGAGTTGGTACTCCCAGCAGAAAGTTAGTAATTCCACAGTCACTAGTGAATGTAGCTGTATCTTTTGTAGATACTCATTCAATCGTCCATATGCTTTCTTTTTAATTTCTCTTCAAAT
>NW_026468262.1:0-13745 GCF_026875155.1 Cherax quadricarinatus | reverse complement strand
CAGTATCTCCTCACTTACCGATGAATTCATTTACCGACGAGGTCTTTGGAACGGAACTCCGTTGTTAAGTGAGGAGAGGCTGTATAATAATGTATAATACATATAATAATAATGTACTAGATGGCAGCGAATACCACAACAATGCGGGAGCAGTTATGGCCGCCTCCACTTGTTACATAATGACATATTCGTTCTAGAGTATACTATATCGGGTTTCTATGTTCTTTCTTTCAACACACCGGCCGTATCCCACTGAGGCGGGGTGGCCCAAAAGGAAAAACGAAAGTTTCTCCTTTTACTTTTAGTAATATATACAGGAGAAGAGGTTACTAGCCCCTTGCTCCCAGCAATTTAGTCGCCTCTTAAAACACGCATGGGTTACGGAGGAAGAATTCTGTTCTTCTTATTTCCCCATGGAAATAAGAGGAAATGAACAAGAATAAGAAATAGAAAGAAAATAGAAGAAAACTCAGAGGGGTGTGTATATATGTGCTTGTACATGTATGTGTAGTGTGGCATAAGTGTAAGTAGAAGTAGCAAGACGTACCTGAAATCTTGCATGTTCATGAGACAGAAAAAAGGACACCAGCAATCCTACCATCATGTAAAACAATTACAGGCTTTCGTTTTACTCACTTGGCAGGACAGTAGTATCTCCCTGGGTGGTTGCTGTCTACCAACCTACTATTTAAAACCCTATTTAAAAACCCATAACAAAAAAATTGGGGTGGTTTTATGGGGGTTGGAACAGATTAATGGCACTTCAATTGATTTCAATGAGGAAAATAGATTTGATGTACGAGCAAACTGAGTTGTGAGCTAGGTCGTGGAACGAATTGAACTCAAAAGTGGAGGTACCACTGTATTACAATTTAGTAAAATTTAAAGCAATGAAGTTGAAGCAATTTTATGTTGGAAGTAGTGAATAAGTAGTTGAGCAATCATCAAGCACAATTTACAATAATGAAGTACAGTGGACCCCCGGTTAACGATTTTAATCCGTGCAAGAGGGCTCATCGTTATGCGAAATAATCGTTATGCGAATGAATTTTCCCCATAAGAAATAATGGAAATAAAATTAATCCGTGCAAGACGCCCAAAAGTATGAAAAAAAATTTTTTTTACCACATGAAATGTTAATTTTAATACACACAAACTGAAAAAGGCATGCACAATTAAATGACACTTACTTTTATTGAAGATCTGGTGATGATTGATGGGATGGGAGGAGGGGAGAGCATTATCTTCTTACTGTTTAGAAGGGGAATCCCCTTCCATTAGGACTTGAGGTAGCAAGTCCTTTTCTGGGGTTACTTCCCTTCTTCTTTTAATGCCACTAGGACCAGCTTGAGAGTCACTGGACCTCTGTCGCACAACAAATCTGTCCATAAGCTCTGTACCTCCCGTTCCTTCAAGACTTTCCTAAAATGGGCCATAACATTGTCATTGAAATAGTCACCAGCACGCTTGCAACAGCTGTGTCGGGGTGATTTTCATCTATAAAGGTTTGCAGTTCAACCCACTGTGCACACATTTCCTTAATCTTTGAAGTAGGCACAATGGATTCCACAACTGGCATAGGCTTCTCAGGGTTAGCCCCAAAACCCTTCAAAATCTTTCTTAATTTCCATACTAATTCTCACCCTTTTTACCACAGGGTTGGCACTAGAAGCTTTCTTGGGGCCCATGGTCACTTATTTTCCAGAAACAGCACCGAAAACACTGTAATAATACGAAATATTCCGAGTGTATGCTTGGATGTTACCGCGGAGGCTGGCTGGTAAACAATGGGACGGCCGGCACATGTGAGGGCACATTGGACGCGTCTCGGACGAAAATCGGTAAGCGGGTTTTTAATCGGTATGCGCGGCAAAAATTTTGCGATAAAAGTAATCGGTATGCGGAAAAATCGCTATGTGATGCCATCGTTATGCGGGGGTCCACTGTATTACAATTTAGCACAATTTAAAACAATGAAATTGAAACAATTATAAGTTTGCAGTAATGATTTGAGCAATCATCAAACAATACAGTAGGGCCCCACTTTACGGCACTTTACGGCATTCCGCTAATATGGTCATTTCAAATTATGACCAAAACTCTCTATACGGCTCCCCCACCTGATTCTAATACGGTCACTGTGGCCCCACCCGGTTTGTTTACAATCTCTGTGAGCTCCGTATGCACTACATCTCTCCATTATGTCTGGAAACTTCAAATTTTCAAGTGTTTTTAAAAGTTTTCATATTTTATATATACAGTGAACCCCCGACTTACAATATTAACCCTTTGACTGTCGCAACCCCCAATCCTGAGGTGTCTCCTGGTGTCGCAAAATTTAAAAAAAAAAAAAAATTATTTTTTCTTATGAAATGAAAGAGAATCTTTTCCCGATTGTAATGACACCAAAAAAAACAAAATTTGATGGAAAACTGACGGAATTATGCTCTCGCGAAGTTAGTGACCTCGGCGCTGTTCACAAATCGGCGAATTCGCCCACTTTGAGCCCTATTTTCGGCTAATTCCATTGTTCCAGTCACCCAAACTCATAGCTATTTCTTTAGAACTCTATTTTTTCTATCAATTGAGTACAAGAAACTGCCCATTTACCGATTTCAACTACCTAATAATGTGGTCAGAAATTTGCAATTTGGCCAATTTCACGAAAACTAAAAAATATGACAATTTCAAAATAAGGTCCAAAATGAACAATGCAGACATTCCTGGCTCAAAAATAACATTTTCTTTGCTCATCAGCCATGTCTCCAGGCCCCTCTGATATTACTCTTGCTTTCTATTTTGAATTTTTATTCAAACAAAAAATAGAAGACTTACTATTATGCAGACTACTGCAATAATTGTATAAATAACATCAACCCATTCATGACTGCATATTAGAATGGCTAGTTGGACATTTATTGGACAATGGCATCATTTGTTTACTTTTGAACATTGGCAAAAATCAAACATTTCCCCTACTTTGAGCTCCATTTCTAGGTTCTTTTTATAGTAAAATCAATCAAAATCACCTCTATTTCTCTGTTTTCTATTCTATCAAATGAGACCAATAAAACGAGAATACAACCATAAATACTATACGAAAATAGACCACAAAGTCGGCATTTTAATTAAAAAAAATGGTCGGAGTTTTTTTTTTCTCATTATGCACTGCGTGCTCCAGGATTTTTTTTATATGGTGCACACTGACCACACACACCCATTCTCTCACATGTGGGCCTACCAGCTTTCTCCTGCTTGATTTGAAGCCGCTAGAATTTATGAGTATATATACGTCAAACACGGTACCTCGTAAGACGTATATATACGGCCGCGACAGTCAAAGGGTTAATCCATTCCAGAGAGCTCATCGTTAGATGAAATTATCGTAAGTCAAATTAATTTTCCCCATAAGAAATAATGGAAATTCAATTAATCCATTCAACACCCAAAAGTATGAAAATTTTTTTTTAACATGAAATATACACTTTCTTACACACAAAAAGGATACGTGCACAATATACGTACTGTACTAAATGAAGAATAAATGACACTTACCTTTATTGAAGATGTAGTGATGGGAAAAGGCGAGATGGAAGTGTATTAATTTTTGGAAGGGGAATCCCCTTCCTTAAGGACTTCAGGTAGCAAGTCCTTTTCCGGGGTTACTTCCCTTCTTCTTTTAATGCCACTGGGAACAACTTGAGTCACTGGACCTCAGTCGTACCAAAAATCTGTCCATAGAGCTCTGTACCTCGTGTTCCTTAAAGATTTTCCTAAAGTGGTTCACAGCACTGTCATTGTAAAAGCCACCAGCACGGCTTGCAATAGCTGTGTCAGGGTGATTTTCCTCCATAAAGGTTTGCACCTTTGATCACATTGTACACATTTCCTTAACCCCTTTCAGGGTTGGCAGGCCCTCTCCTAAACTTGTTCTCAGGATTGGAAATTTTTTGAAAAAAAAAAAAAAAAAAAAAAAATCTTATGAAATGATAAGAAAATCTTTTCCTGATCATAATGACACCAAAAATATGAAATTTCATGGAAAACTTACGGAATTATGCTCTCGTGAAGTCAGCGGTCTCGGCGATGTTAACACATTGGCGATTTCGCCCACTTTGAGCCCTATTTTCGGCCAATTCTAATGCACCAGTTGACAAAAATCATAACTATTTTGCTAGAACTCCATTTTTTCTATCGAATGAGTACAAGAAACCACCCATTTACCTATTTCAAATATCCAATAAAGTGGTCAGAAATTGGCAATTTTGCAAATTTTATACAAATTTCAAAAGATGCCAATTTCCAAATAGGGTCCAGAATAAACAAGACAGACATTCCTGGCACTAAAATAATAGTTCCTCTGTTCATTAGTCATGTCCCCCAGGCCTCTGTTACATTTCTTTTGCTTTCCACTTTGAATTTTTATTCTCACAAAAAATAGATGATTTACTGTTATGCAGACTACTGCATTAGTGTAGAAATGGTATAAATAATATCAGCACACTTGTGAAAGAATACTAGACTCGCTGGTTGACGTGTATTGGACGCAACTCCCCAACTCCCTCTCTCCTCCTCCCTATCTTCCAGATCCCATCACCGATCTTCAATAAAGGTAAGTAAAAATGTTATTTTATATTACTCTACATATTTAAAGACTATAGCATTTGTTGTGTTTATGTAAAACTGTAATTAATCTCTATAAAATGTATTTTTTTTTTTATGAATATTTTTGGGTTTCTGGAACGGATTAATTGTATTTCCATTATTTCTTATGGGAAATATTGCTTCGAATTTCAGACTTTTCGAATTTAGAACTAGCTCCTGGAACAGATTAAGTTCGAAATTTGAGGTTCCACTGTATCTGAATTCATGTCCACTCGTACTGAGTGAAACGATCGAATTGAGCCTTGTCTCGCTGTGACAGGTTAGAACATGTTCTGTAATTGTCTTTCCCTCCCACTCTTGGTTCCTGAGCTGTAGGGTTAGTCTTTATTTATTTTTTTTTTGTTTTCCTGTGTATACTAGACATTCAATTCCAGTATAAATCATTCTCTAAAACTCTTCATTGATAACTGCAACAGAACACAGAGGCATAACACAGCACACAACACTTTCTGACATCGTCCATGTCTGACTTGACCTGTGTAAAAGCTCAGTGCTCATAAAAGGCCTTAAGATTTGGAATCCCCTGCCTGAAGCATCAAAATGCTCCCTATCTGCCAATCGATTAAGAGCTACTGTTAAAAGCATCTCATCTCCCTAACATAGACAGCAATACGCTATATCAAACAAAACCAGCTTTCATCCAATTCTGTCCCTGTTCTTCCAGCCTTCCTTCAACTCCCATACAAAGTATTTCTATTCTAACTAAGTAACTTGTATCTTCATCTCTATTCAATCATTCCATGAAACTGAAAATCATTGAATCAGTTTGAAATAATGTAAAATACTTGTGTAACTAACCATTTCTTTATTAGCTACCTTTTTTGTTATACTTGTGATTGTAGTTTTTATAACTAATGCATTAAATATGGTAAGTTTTTTGTTGACCATTTATAACTTGTACTGTGGCTTAGAGGAGGAGGTCACCTTTATAATAAAGCTTAATTAATTGCTAGATGTCGGAGGTGGAAGAAAAAGCAAGTAGCACAAGCGAGCGACTACGGGAGGAATACCGTAGACATGTGAAGACTCAAATTTCACATGATCTGGTGGACACAATAGCCACATTAGAGCAGCATCAAGAGCACCTGCTGCAGTTGTGTGATCAACTCAAGCTTGCCAAGAAGCAGGTAATGGAAATTATTATGGTACTGATTAAAGAGTTTATAGTCAAAAATACTATAATTAAATACTGTACATGTTAATTAAATTTGAAAGTGCAATAGATGTTTTTATATTACATATTAGATAAAATACAGTGCTGTGTGACCCATACAGCACTGACTGTATTATTATTACTTTTTTACTATTGCTTCAGAATATATATGTACAAATTAAGGAAAGTTTATATGTACTCTTTATGAGAATATTAAATTTTTATGGTATGCAAAAATATCTGTAATAACTACATTCATTATCTTAATTTGAGACTCAGTGAAGTAAGGAATGCAATATTGTATTCAGTCAGAGCTATAGATTTTGTTATTTACCTGTAAACAATTGCTATGCCAGCATATTTATAGTTCAGAATTTTACTTCATAATCACTACAAAAAATACATTATATCCAGGTCTCAATTAGTGCGAAAAATGAATCCTGTAAAGTGGTCACATTACAGCCTCTCCTCACTTAGTGACCTACTCATTTACCGATGACTCGAACTTACAGTGGGCTCTCTGACCAGTGTACATACCTAAATAATGTATATTAGAGCTGATTACCTCTACGTATTCTGTTTATTACAATATATAGCACACTACTGTATAAAGATTTAAAAATGTACTAAGAATGTTATAAATGGTGGAAGGGTGACATTAAAGAAATATCAAAGATGACTGACGTAAACCCACTACCATTATAGTATGCTCCTCATTTAGTGACTGATTCATTTACCGACGTGGTATTAGGAACGGAACTCCATCATTAAGTGAGGAGAGGCTGTATTTGAATTCACACTATTCAAAGTTATAATTATATGTAAAATATGGTAATTGGTTCCAGCCCAATGAATATATGCAATGAAAATTTTCAAAAGTTTTTCATGTACAGTGGACCCCCGCATAACGATTACCTCCTCCGAATGTGACCAATTATGTAAGTGTATTTATGTAAGTGCGTTTGTACGTGTATGTTTGGGGGTCTGAAATGGACTAATTTACTTCACAATATTTCTTGTGGGAACAAATTCGGTCAGTACTGGCACCTGAACATACTTCTGGAGTGAAAAAATATCGTTAACCGGGGGTCCACTGTATTTATAAATGCGTATAACTGCAAAGTATAAGAAAAATTTATTTCCGATTCACTTTTATTACTGAGTACGTAGTAGAAGAGTTATAGAAAGCAAAATTTAAAAAAAATATATATATACACTATATTGAATATTGATACTGATGATATGACAAAAACATTAGTGTCATTCAAAATATTTTAGCAGTGTAGGCTGAAAAATTTTTCTTTCTTCAAATCTTTGATAGATGCTAGGGTAAGCATCTACAATTTTTTTCTTCTTGACTTCTACATCTTGAAAGATGTCTTAAGATTCTTTGATGAAAGTAAACTTTCATTTGCCCATTATCTGCTTATTCAAATGCCTGTTGTTGATCTAAAAATCGTCAGTCAGTTCGTCCAAGTGCAAATTGGGCAATTCCTGGACATCGTCACTTTATTGTTAGTCGAAACCAATTTTCTTCCAGTGTTTGCTATTTTTCAAATTCAAATTCAAAGTTTATTCTCTATAAAGATTACAATGTTGAATTTACAGAATTTGGTTGTTGTGTGGTTTACATGTAGTTAAATAATGATTACAGAGTGTACCACTAGAACGCCTAGTATGGCTAGGCATTTCGGGCAGACTTAGTTTAATTCTTTATTTTAAAATATTACAAATTATGAGGTAAGTTGGTATTATGGCGAAGTGACTAAATACTAGTTTGTGAGTTTAGCAATGTGAATGCTTTTGTTTTGGCACAGTACATAGTTTCAGTATTGGAGTATCATAGGATTCATTGTTTTAAGATTGAGATTAATATTTCTGTTTATGGTCAAATGGGTGAGTGAGTGTAAGTGTGAACCACCAGGTGGTATTCGTGTAGTTAGTTGATGGGGTTTATCAGGGAGATAAGATGTTTTCTAATGGTAGTTTTGAAGTGATGAATGTGTCTGCAGTTCTAGAGTTCTCAGGCAGGGTGTTCCAGATTTTAGGGCCTTTGACATACATTGAATTTTTGTAAAGGTTTAGTCAGACATGGGGAATGTCGTAGAGATGTTTGTGTCTGGTGTTATGCCTGTGGGTTCTGTCACAACTATCAAGAAAGCGTTTTAGGTCAAGGTTGATATGGAGTTTAAGGTCCTGTAGATGTAGATTGCACAGTAGTAAGTGTGGATGTACTGAACAGGGAGTAAGTTTAGATCTATGAAGAGTGGGGGGTGTGTTGCCAGGGATGGGATTTAGTGATTATTCTTACTGCAGCTTTTTGTTGGGTTATTATTGGCTTTAGGTGTGTTGCTGCAGTTGATCCCTAAGCACAAATAGCATAGGTGAGGTATGGATAAATAAGTGAGTGGTATAGTGTGAGAAGGGCATTTTGCGGCACGTAGTATCGTATCTTGGAGAGGATCCCAACTGTTTTGGATACTTCTTTGGTTATGTGTTGGATATGGGTGCTGAAATTCAGGTTGTTGTCAAGGTATAGGCCTAGGAATTTGCCCTCATTAGTCTGGTAATTAGAGTGTTGTCGATCTTAATGTTAATTTGTGCATCTCCTGCTCTGCTACCAAACATAATATAGTAGGTTTGTCAGTGTTAAGCGTAAGTTTATTGGCTGTCATCCAAGTCGATATTTTGATCAGCTCCTCGTTAACAATGGTGTTGAGGGTGGCAAGATTAGGGTGAAAGATGACATAAGTCGTGTCGTCAGCAAAGAGAATGGGTTTCAGGTGTTGGATACGTTTGGAAGATCATTGATGTATATGAGGAAGAGCAGGGGACCAAGGACACTTCCCTGCGGAACTCCAGTATCAAGTGGCCGTGTTGTTGATGCTGTGTCTTTAATGGTAACATACTGATACCTATTAGTAAGGTAAGATTTGAAATAAGCAAGCGCATGGCCTCTTATACCGTAATGGTCAAGTTTGTGGAGTAGGATGTCGTGGTCTACTGTGTCAAAAGCTTTTCTTAGGTCAATAAAAATTCCTAGTGGATATTCCTTATTTTCCAATGCTGTGTAAAGCAGATCTAGCATTTTTATGATTGCATCATTAGTGCTTTTATTTTTCCTAAATCCAAATTGGCAGGGGTTGAGTATGTTTTGTGCTGTTATAAATGAATATAGTCTCCTGTGCATGAGTTTCTCAAAGATTTTGGATAGCAATGGTAAGTTTGATATTGGCCTATAGTTGTTTAAGTCTGTAGGGTCACCACCTTTATGTATTGGTGTAACTAACCCTTGCCATCTTGAGTAGTTTCGGGAAGGTGCTAGTTTCTAGTGACTTGTTAAAAAGTAATGAAATAGCATGCGAAAGGATATGGGCCGCTCGCTTGTACAGTAATGGTGGGACATTAGACAGATTCCCTGAGTTGTTTTATAGTGATTTTATAATCTCGGTGACTTCCGAGGGCTCAGTTGGTGCAAGATAGAAGGAATTTGGGAAATTCCCATCTAGGTAGTCCCCGGCATGGGCATTAGTATGTGGGATTTTATTGGCGAGATTAGATCCTATGGTTGAGAAGAAGTCGTTTATCTTGTTAGCTGTGTCAGTGGGATGTAGTGGTGTTTCATTAGGTTTAGTTAGGACAATATTCTTGTTTTTTTCAGTTTGTGGGTCCCTAGAATCTGAGAGAGTGTTTTCCAGGTCTTTTTTATATCTTCTCTAGTGTCTGTGAATTTACTGGAGTAGTATAGTTGTTTGGCTTTCTTTATTACTTTGGTGAGAACTGATGAATAGTGTTTAAGAATATCTTTGTGTATTAAGCCCTGTCTATATTGCTTTTCATATTGGTGTTTCTTGTCAATGGATTTCAGAATGGTGCTGGTTAGCCATGGGCAACCAAGCCGTTTGTTTGTGATCTGTTTCGTTTTTATAGGACAATGTTTGTTGTATAGTCTAAGTAATTTGTTAAGAAAAATGTCTGTCCAGTCATCAATACCATTGGCCTTGGAGAATTCCGTAGGCCACTCAACAATCTCTAGGTCAATTGTGAACTTCCTTATTGAGGCCTCGTCATGGAGTCTAAATGAGACTTTGTTGTATTCGTCAGGAGGAAGGTAGGGTAGTGGTCTGTAGTGCTATATGTGATTATCCCTGATTTAAGGGGGGCTAGTATATTGGTCCATATGTGGTCTATTATGGTTGCACTTGTCTCAGTGAGCCTGGTTGGTTTAGTTATTGTTGGTATGAGGAGTGTGTTGTTCATATTGTTGATGAAATCAGTTACAGGCTGATCATCAGTAAGACTATTTTTGAGAGAGAGAGAGAAACCAAAATCATTTGCACAATGTGGCTGAATGGACTTCCATAACACACACTTGCAGTTACTTGTTGCCAAGCATGGCGAATATTTTTTATTGCGTTTTTATAATTTTTTCAGAAGTCAGTTAAGGGAACCGCATCATCATCTGTATTTTTAGTCATTACAATTTCTAAAGCTTTTCTTAGATAGTTGGTGTAACGAAATGTCCTGGCACCAAGGGGTAACAGCCTGTCTAGGGGAATTTAAAATATTAAACAAAATACAGTGGTACCTTGACTTACGAGTGCCCCAACTTATGAGTTTTCCGAATTACGAGCCGTTGCTCGGTTGATTTTTTGCTTCGAGTTGTTAGCCAAAATCCGAGTTATGAGCAAGCAGTTATTTTGCCAAAAAAAAAAAAAAAAAAAAAAAAAATTTTATTGAAAATGACATTTGGCAAGAATCCCAGCCTAAATGGCACAACAAAAGGTGGTTTTGGGACTTTGTACTTATAAAACAGTGCTAGTGCAATATTCTCACTGGAGGTAATCATGTAATTATCTTTAATGCGAGTGTGGGGGAAGTTCGTGAGGCAGTAGGTAAAATGAAAGGGGGTAAGGCAACTGGGATTGATGGGATAAAGATAGAAATGTTAAAAGCAGGTGGGGATATAGTTTTGGAGTGGTTGGTGCAATTATTTAATAAATGTATGGAAGAGGGTAAGGTACCTAGGGATTGGCAGAGAGCATGCATAGTTCCTTTGTATAAAGGCAAAGGGGACAAAAGAGAGTGCAAAAATTATAGGGGGATAAGTCTGTTGAGTATACCTGGTAAAGTGTATGGTAGAGTTATTATTGAAAGAATTAAGAGTAAGACGGAGAATAGGATAGCAGATACAAAAGGAGGCTTTAGGAAAGGTAGGGGGTGTGTGGACCAGGTGTTTACAGTGAAACATATAGGTGAGCAGTATTTAGATAAGGCTAAAGAGGTTTTTGTGGCATTTATGGATTTGGAAAAGGCGTATGACAGGGTGGATAGGGGGGCAATGTGGCAGATGTTGCAGGTGTATGGTGTAGGAGGTAGGTTACTGAAAGCAGTGAAGAGTTTTTATGAGGATAGCGAGTCTCAAGTTAGAGTATGTAGGAAAGAGGGAGATTATTTCCCAGTAAAAGTAGGCCTTAGACAAGGATGTGTGATGTCACCATGGTTGTTTAATGTATTTATAGATGGGGTTGTAAGAGAAGTGAATGCAAGGGTCTTGGCAAGAGGCATGTAGTTAAAAGATGAAGAATCACACATAAAGTGGGAGTTGTCACAGTTGCTCTTTGCTGATGACACTGTGCTCTTGGGAGATTCTGAAGAGAAGTTGCGGAGGTTGGAGGATAAATTTGGTGGGGGTATGAAAAAGAAAAAATTGAAAAGTGAAACAGGAAAGAAAAAGGTATGAGGATAAAAAGATTAGGGATAAAAGATTGGAATAGATTGGGGGGGAGAGGTATGGAGGAGGTGAATGTTTCGATATTTGGGAGTGGACGTGTCAGCGGAGGGTCTATAAAGGATGAGGTGAATCATAGAATTGGGGGGGAAAAGGGTGGTGGGCACTTGGGAGCTGGGGACAAAAACTTTGCCCTTTGGAGGAAAAGGGGGGAAAATTTATGGGTATAGTTTTAAATCTTTATATGGGTGTGAAGATGGTGATGAAGTTGCAGCGAGGAGAAGGTGGGGCAGGGGGAGATGTCATGTCGAGGCATGTGTGGTGAGGGAATTTAATGAGAGAATTCTTTAAAGGGGGTTTGGAAGTAGGAGGAGGTTTTTTTTTTTTAATTAAAAAAATTTTCCAAAAAAATTTTTTTTTTTTTTTTTCCTTGGGCGAAACGAAGTTTCAAGAGTGTATCAGTCTGTAGGGGGAAGGAAGGGGGGGGTGGGGGTCGGCCTGGGAAAAAGGTTGGAGGGAGGGGGTAAAGGGGTTTGTGTGCGAGGGGCTTGGACTTCCGGGGCTGCGTGAGCGTGTTTTTAGGAGTGAATGGAGACAAATGGTTTTTAAACTTGACGTGCTGTTGGAGTGTGACAAAGTAACATTTATGAAGGGGTTCGGAAAAACCCGGGAGGGCCGGCTTGGGGTCCTGGAGATGGGAAGTACAGTGCCTACACTCTGAAGGAGGGGGTTAAAGTACAGTTTAAAAAAATTTTGTAAAACACCCTTCTGGCAAGACAGTGAGGAATAATATGGTGAAAGTTTTTCTTTTTCAGGGCACTTGCCCCTTTGGGGGGAAACGGCCAGTGTTTAATAAAAAAAAAAAAATATTTTAAAAAAAAAGAAAAGTTGTCGTTTTTGGCATTTGCAAAAAATTTTTGCCCTTTACTTTACACAAATCAAAAAATATTTGGAATTTTCCATATTCCACAAGCCAATTGTAGAAAAAATCTTTTTTTATGATTTCTGTCAATATTATTTCATTACTTTAAAAATAAAGTTCGTTTCCCTTGGAAATGAACTTCTCCAGGCTGGGGACTGACAACCCCAAAATTTTACGACTTCAAGGGTGATGGACTGATTACATCGTTTCACATCTTATGTTCCTGCCTACTTTGTATTAGATGAAAAAGCCTTGTGTGGGAAAAATTTCGGAATAAAGTTGCCCAACTGTTGCCTTGTGTCTTGCCTACCAAAACCCGTCTGTATTTTTTTACCATTTTGATGTTCATGAAATAAAATCGGAAATCTGGATATTCACCGGGGAATTTAGTGCCGGCCTCCCATGAATTTTGCGTTAGCCTTTAAAAACTCTGTTTTTCCTTACTCCGGCCAAAAAACATTATAAAAAAGGAGCAGTAGTGATTTTTTTTGCTCGGATTTGGGCCCCGGACACTCGCTTATTATGGCCTATTTTATTCATTCGGTATATCCATGTTTCTATGTTACTTTGGGTTTTTTATGTATATGTCAATTCTGAAGATAAATAAGCCTAGAGTTGATATTACGTTTTAATTTAACCCCTTTTAGTGTCGACAGGCCCCCCAGAAATTGTTCTCGGGTTGCCCCAAATTTCAAAAAAAAAAAAAAAAAATTTTTTTTTTATGAAAGATAGAGAATCTTTTCCCCAAACATAAAGAACCAAAAATTGAATTTTGATTGGGGGAAAAATTACTGAATTTGCTCTCATGAAGTTAGCGGTCTCGACGATGTTTTGCATCGGCATTTTGCCCACTTTAAACCCTATATTTTGGCCAATTTCCCTGACTGTCAAAAAAAATCATGAAAATTTGCTTTAAAATCCATTTTTTCAATCGAATGAGTGCAAGAAACCCCAAAAATTTCCTATTTCAACTTCCATTTTGTGTCAGAATTTAGCAAATTTTTCCAAATTTTACACAAAATTTCAAAAAAAGCCTATTTCCAATGGGCAGAATAAACAAGAAAGACACCCTGGCACTAAAATGACATTTCCTCTTTATTAGGGCGTCCCCAAGCCCCTCTTACATTCTTTTGCTTTCCCCTTTGAATTTTTTTTCTCAAAAAAAATAGAAGTTTTCTGTTATGCAGACTGTTACGTTGGTTGTCTTAATACTTTTGTGGGAAGGTTCTATCATGTTCTAGTGTGGGGTGCTTTTACTTAATGGCCTTTTTTTA
>NW_026468261.1:0-33940 GCF_026875155.1 Cherax quadricarinatus | reverse complement strand
GATTGGGTCACGACCTTTAAAGCGGGAAAAACCAACGGATACCCGTCTGTGGTGGAAACCCGTGTCGGTGTAGCAGGACGTCGAAATGAGATGGTGAATGGAGGAAATACGGAGTAATAATCCCCCACAGTTAAGTAACCCTTCTAGTTATAACAGACTTATGCTGGCCAGTTGTGTTATGTTGTAATTAGATAGGTTATGAGTGATCCAGCTACATCAAGTGACCACCAGAGAACATCTGGTAAGTGGTGGGGTTATGTACAAATGTTTTCCTTGAGGATGTATCCAGGTGTATCCTACCCCCCCCCTTCATTCAGCTAAATTAATAAAATTCTATACAGTCCACAATTAATTAGTAGCACCGTACTTGTGGGTGCTATCCAATCCATACTGGTCTCAGATAGATATGGATAAGATTGTGAGGTCAAGGGACCACCTGTAGTGACCAGAGGTGGTAAAGTTTTCTCACATGTCTACACGGGGTGACTACGGTAAACAATATGGTTGTCTCCCAATGAGATTATTTGCATGTGTAAAAATGTTGAGGTACATACAGATAAGCACCCTAGAAAATTTTCCATAACATTTTTGACTCATATCGGCACATAAAACACCTATTAGGCGCTATAGTTTCGGAAAATTAAAAATTTTCCACAACAACCTTGATATACATCATTCACCAGCTTCAACAACCTTGATATTCAACATTCACCAGCTTCAACAACCTTGATATTCATCATTCACCAGCTTCAACAACCTTGATAATCATCATTCACCGAAAAAACTTCAACAACCTTGATTAACATCATTCACCAGCTTCAACAACCTTGATTACATCATTCACAGCTTCAACAACCTTGATATACATCATTCACCAGCTTCAACAACCTTGATAAACATCATTCACCAGCTTCAACAACCTTTTATACATCATTCACCAGCTTCAACAACCTTGATATTTCATCATTCACCAGCTTCAACAACCTTGATAACATCATTCACCAGCTTCACAACCCTTGATATACATCATTCACCAGCTTCAAAAACCTTGATATAAAATCATTCACCCGCTTCAACAACCTTTATAAATCATTCACCAGCTTCACAACCTTGAAAAACATCATTCACCAAACTTTAACAACCTTGATAAAACATCATTCACCGCTTCAACACCTTGATATACATCATTCACCAGCTTCAACAACCTTGATACATCATTCACCAGCTTCAACAACCTTGATATACATCATTCCCAGCTTCAACAACCTTGATAAACATCTTTACCAGCTTCAACACCTTGTTATAATCATTCACCAGTTTTACAAACCCTTTATAATCATTACCAGCTTTTAACAAAACCCTTTATTTCACATTCACCGCTTCAAACTTGATAAACTCATCCCAGCTTCAACAACCTGATATCATATTTTCCCGCTTCAAAAACCTTGATAATAAATTCACAGCTTCACAACCTTGATATACTCATTCAGTAACACTTTTTATCATCATTCCCCCTTCAAAAACCTTGAATACATCATCCAGCTTCAACAACCTTGATATACATCATTCACCCGCTTAAACCTTGTATACATCATTCACAGCTTCAACAACCTTGTATACATCATTCACCAGCTTCAAAACCTTGATACTACATCACCAGCTTCAACACCTTGTTATACATTTATTTACCCGCTTCAACAACCTTGATATACATCATTCCAGTTCACAAACCTTGATTAATCATCACCAGCTTTAACAACCCTTTATTTAAAATCATTCACAGCTTCAACACCCTTTAAAAACATTCACCAGGGTTCAAAAACCTTGAAAATACACATTCACCATTCAACAACCTTGTAACTCATTTCCCACCCGTTCAACAACCTTTTAAACTTACCCGCTTTTAACAACCTTGATATCATCATTTACCCGCTTCAACAACCTTGTATAATCATTCCAGCTTCAACAACCTTGAAAACATCATTCACCAGCTCAAAACCTTATAAACATCATTCACACAGCAACAACCTGATATAACATTCACAGCTTCAAAACCTTGATATACATCATTACCACTCAACAACCTTGATATCTCATTCACCCGCTCAACAACCTTGATATACATCATTCACCCCGCTTAACACCTTGTACACATTTACCCGCTTCAACAACCTTTTATATACTCTTCCCAGCTTCAACAACCTTGAAAATCATTCACCAGCTTCAAAACCTTGAAACATCATTTTTACCAGCTTCAACAACCCTTTTAAATCTTTTCCCGCTTCAAAAACTTGGGGGGAAAAAAATTCACCACTTCAAAAAACCTTTATTCACATTCACCCGCTTCAACAACCTTGTATCTATTCCCAGCTTCACAACCCTTTTATAAAACTCATTTCCCCCTTCAACAACCCTTTAAAACATTCACCAGCTTCAACAACCTTGATATACTCATTCACCAGCTTCAACAAAATTTATATACACATTCACCAGCTTCAACAACCTTGATAAATCATTCACCCGCTTCAACAAACCCTTTATATACCATTCCCGCTTCAACAACCTTTATATCATCTTCACCCTTCAAAAACCTGGGTTACATCATTTACCGCTTCAACAACCTTGTAACATCATTCACCCCGCTTCAACAACCTTGATATACTCTTCACCGCTTCAAAAACCTTGATTTAAAATCATTCCCAGCTTCAACAACCCTTTATTTCTCATTCACCGCTTCAAAACCTTGTAACATCATTCCCAGCTTCAACAACCTTGAATCTCATTTACCCCCAAAAAAAAACAACCTTGATAACACATTTACCGCTTCAACAACCTTGAACATCTTCACCCTTTAACAACCTTTTTAATCTTTACCCGCTTAACAACCCTTTATAACATCTTCACCGCTTCAACAACCCTTTATAACTATTCACCAGCTTAACACCTTGATAAAATCATTCACCGCCCCCCTTACCCCCAAAAAACCCTTTATAAATACCCCCTTTCCCCATTCTTACCAGCTTCAAAAGTTTATTCCCCCTTTGTTGGGGGGAAAATAATTATTACCCAAAAATTTTTTTAATAAATCTTGTTTTCTCTCATATTTGTTCTTCTTCTTTGATGGGGAACTTCATAAAAAGTTATTTTTGTTGTTTTTGAAAGTTTTAAAAATTTTTTTTTTTTTTTATTTATTTATTAAATTTTAAATATACGTGAATTACAAAAGGGAAAACAGTTTTACATGCAACTGCCAAAGCCCTTTTTGAAGAGCTTAGGGCAGGCTTAAAATTAACTTAAGATTAACTAAGCAATAATATATTCAGTGGTAAAAACATTATTGTAAACAGATAACAATTTTTTTTTTTTATATTTTATTTAAATAACTGCTTAACATAATACATTGTATTACTTACAAACAAACCACGGTGAAAAATAAAATAAATGGTACATACAGTGAACTCATACCTCTCCGAACATGAAATTAAACACCAACATTACAAACTATTCAATAAAACCAACCCACATCCACTGTAACTTTATAGAAGTACTTAGTATTGATGAACAATACATACATACACATACATATATATACACATATACACACACACACACATACATATATATAAATTAAATTAATATACAACTCAGATCGGTATACAGAAAAAATACATATAGTTTACTTGCATGTCACAAGTACTTGGCTAAACAGGAGCACCATACCTAACACATACACCACAATATTGAAAACCCAACCTTCCACATCCTTACAATACAGAATTTTATAAACAGAGCAAATACAATAATGATTATAGTATAAATTAAAAAACCATACTAGATATTACAAAACCTCTAGTACACAATCCCGGTACATTTTAAGAACACCATAGATCAAGGCCATATTACAACCATATACATACCCCACAACCATATACATAACCTATAAACCCTCCTTTTATAAATAATCATTATTGCCAGTGCAGACACAGCTGACACTTCTACCCCCCCCTCCCCGTATGTACAGTCACCGTTCTAAATAACATACATTGAATTATCCTAATGAAAGGTCATACCCTGACCTCATCAAAACTAAAAGTGGTAGTGCATGAACAAGACAAAAACACAAAATTTACAGACTCAAACAGATATGAAACATTACATTCATATACACCTACACTGTAATAAGTAGAAGAATATACACCACCGATATGATATCAAATATTAATGTTAACCATGAATTACAAATATTCAAAACCTTGCATATAGTGAAGTTCACACTCAAAATGCAAGATAATACACCACTTGCCACATTAGCGGTACAATACTAGGCTATGTAAATTATTTAAAGAACCCGAGACTAAAATAAACTAGAGTAGTTATAAGAATAAGGCTGCTGTAATGTGCCAGTCCCAAAAGAACTGACACGTATCTCAGAAAAATTTTGTGTTGATACCAACGTGCCAATCTAATTACTTAAAAACGAGATCCTAAGGGCTCGGTATCCTGGCTTTCAAGGAAATTTTAAACCCAGTGAACATAACCATCAGGCTTAGACATGTAACCCTGGAAACCACACTTATATCTCACTATGACAAACATTCTCGTGAAACATGGCTTACCATCCATACCTAATTCTCACTACCTTCCTCTTACACACTACATCAGTTCCAGATAACCAAAAACCACCCCCCCCCCTTTACATTCCCCCATAAGGAGACCACTCCTTTGTCCATCCTCAGGGACCCCGCCCAAGGGAACCCACAGTGAGATTCCTATAACCTTCCGGGAAACTTTTTTCCCCAAGACGCCCCATAAACCAACTTATTCCTACACTTCGTCCTATAGAATCTGGCCGCCAACGCTTTTATCCTCATATCACCCCTTAATCCCCTCATTCCCCATGAAATGTCCAGATAATCCACTATGATATACATTATAGCCCTTCCAACATCCCTAGGAACTCCCCTTACATCCAGTAGTAAAGCCCTTAAAAGCGGCAAACGACCCCCCCCAACAGTCTGATAACCCCACCCATCCATGATCTCACCCCCTCCAAGGATGTACAAAAAAAGACCACATGAAACGCCGTTTCAACATCACCACAAAACTGACAAAAAGCCTCTTCCACAAACCCATACTACGTAACACCTCCTTGGAAGCCAGAATCCCCATGATAAACCTATATACTAATTCTCTTACTCTAGCCGGTATCCGAAGCTTACTAAAATCTTTCCAAATAACCCCCCAATCATACGTTGGATACACGGCTACCCTTGCATTATTCCTTGACCTTTCACTACCCTCACCAACCGTTTCACTTTGATTTACCACCTGTTGCACTGTCAATAAAATCTCAACATATCTTCACAAACCCTCAATTCCTTCCCACTCCACCATTTACGTGCCTCCTCCATAACTCTTCCTACTTTAGCGCCCCTCACACCCCCTTCCTCATATACCTCCACTTGATATATACAGCCATTACTCTCAGTCCTAAAGGCACAAACCTAAACCCCCTCTCCGAACATCCGTCATAACTACCTCCTTAACTTAACCATGCCCTCCCAAATCCCCACACAAACTTCAGCAACCCTCCTCTGCATTTCCACAATATCTCGTACCTCAAAGGGGAAAAACCTCTGCCACCCCCCATACCTTGCTATAGACAAGTGAATTACCACCACTACCCTCTGATGTAAAGCTAAGTCCCTCGCACTTAAACCTCCTAGTCTACTTAAAACCTTACCCGTGACAGACTCCGAATTTACCCTTCTGCATGCCTGCACTTCCGCCAAATACCATATCCCACATACCTTGATTCTGTCAACCACTGTCCATCCTTACCCTATCCCCAAGCCCCCCCCTATCCAATTACCGACCTCTAGTAACCTTGATTTCACCGTATTAACTCTCATTCCGGTATTCATTACCAAACATCTGAATCACTCTACCCACCCTCCTTAAACTCCTCCTTACCCTTAGCAAAACAGTAGTATCATCCACATACCCAACGATGCCCCCTTTGCACCCCCTTCCATCTCCTGACTGTTCATTACCTCTCAACAGACTCATAAAAAGGATTCTGCACACACGCGAAGAGCAGCTGTGACATCGGACAGCCCTGTCTCAAACCTCTCTCCATTGGTACACTTTCACCCAACCTCCCATTAACCTGTACCCTCACCTCTGCCCCATCATACAGGGTGTTCACCCACCTCACTACCCCCTCCCGAAACCCCAACCTCTCTAAGCAAACCCCTAAGAAATCTCTGTCCACGCAATCATAAGCATTCACCCAATCTAAACCTAGTATTCCCCCTCCCGTACATCTCTCTAGAAAATCCCTAATCAAACCATGTCCATCCCTCATCCTTCTTCCTGGAATTCCCAACTGTCCCCTATGTAACACTAAACCCAACACTTTCCTCATTCTGTTGCCCAAAACCTTAGCAAAAATTTTGTAATCCGAGCACATTAACGTTATCATTCAAAACTCGGCATTCCTTCTTTTTGGGCACTAAAACCGTGACACCCGTTCTTTGTGATTTCCCCATCCTCCCACTACTTAACATACAATTCAAAACCCCCACCAGACAATGCCGTACACTCCCCCAATGATACCTATAAAAATCGTTTGGTATTCCGTCTATGCCTGGGGTTTTACCTGGCACATCCCAAAATACTGCCTCCTCCACCTCCTCTACATTAATACTACCCTCGATTCTGTCACTGTCCTGCTCACTTAATACTCTATTAAACCTTCATCCCCAAACCGTCCCTCACCCACTCCCCTGCCAACCCTCCTCCACTTCTCCCTAAACCAAAAATCTGCATACAAACTAATATTTTCCGTGGTGGATAGGCCTTGACCCTCCTCAAGCCACCCCCCCCTGTACTTGCCTCAATATACGCCAAGGTGGTCTTCGCCTGCCGTTCCTTAAACCTCCTTAATACAAAACCCGATGGCCTAATCTCCCCTTAAGACATCCTCCAACCCTGCCCTAACTCGAATTGCCTCAAATTTTTCATTGTGAATTTCCGCCAACTATTTCGCAACGTTCCATGTCCTCACTCCGCCCCACACGTTCCTCTGCATAACAGTCATTTAACTGACCCTCAAGATAATTTTGTAGGCCATAGCTCCACCTAGCCATCTCCTTACCCCGTACTTTAAAAATTTCCCATTTCAACTTTAGCCCTCATTTCCCACCAATCCAGCAAATCCATTTCCATATTCCTAGTCTCCCAAAAGGGTTTCACCAATCTTCAAACCCCGTAGGGTCACCCTCTTCCCTAAGTAGCCTCACATTTAATTTCCAATATCCTGCATAAACCCCCACTATGCCATCTACCCTCAAAATCTGCTATAACAGCACGATGATCAGAAAAACCCACATCGATAGTCCTCACCCTCTCCACAACCTATGCCCTGCCTAACATAAATCCTATCTAACCGTGCCTCTATCCCCTACGAATAAAAGTGTGCTCACTCCACATCCCTACTTCCCACCACATCTACCGCTCCAACATCTCGCAAAACATCCCGCAGAACCCCCAAAACACAACCCGCCCCCTCGGAACCACATCACCCTTCCTAATGACACAATTCCAATCCCCACCATCACCGTAAAAGCAGGTAAACCTCTCAAGTGATATACCAGAACCTCGCGTACAAAATCCACCTTCACTCTAGTGTTACTAGTTGCTGGCATGTACACACCTACAAAACTAACCCTCCTGGCCCCCCAAAACCCATCCACCCTGACAACCCTCCCCCCCCCCTCCTCCCAACCCAGGATACGCAAAGGACTGGTCTCCTTTAACCGCCACAGCCACACCTCCTTTCAACCTCAAAGCATCACATGTAAACAACCTATAACCTTTCAACAACAACTCACATCCTAACCTATGGTTATGTTCCTGCAAAAAAACAGACATCAATACTAAAATCTCCTCAAACCCACTCTAAACCATACCCTCTTGACCTCGGTTTTAAGCCGTTTACATTGAAAGTTACACACTGAATTTTACAAGAATGGCGGCTTACCCCTGTGCGCTGAGGCTTACTTGGTCCTCCTTTCATAGGTCTCGGTCCTTCACTATCAATCCCTCGTACCTGCCCTCCAACCCCTCCCTGTCCCTTCCCACCTAGCTTCCCATTGCCCCCCCCTCCTCCCTGACTTGCTTTTGCAACCACAGCTGCCCACATCTTCTTCCCAGCCTCTGCGCTGGTGTGAGGACCTCGTCCATGTCTGATGCCCCCGCTGATCTCTTGCGGGAGCTACCCTCTACATACATTTCTTCTGCTACCACATCTTCTTGATGAACCTCCACCACCACATTGCTCTCCTTGCGAACCTCACTCAAGTCTTCCTTACCCTGCTTCTGTTCATCCATCACCTTGTCATCACCTGACCTCACATCACTTTCCACACCATGCTCCGACTCTTCCAAAAAATCCTTCAGCACAGCCTCCAAAATCCCGTCCTGAGCTGACTCTGCATTATCTAACGGCCCGTCTGACGGCGATATTCCCTCCCCCCCCGTTTCCACTGGTAGTGTAACACACGTCTCCAAAACCACCTCTGCCCTGTCGACCTCCTCACTCCATAGGCCTGTACCCCGGCTTTCCACTTCACCCGTCATAACATCCGTGGCTTCTAATGGCGTATCCACAGAAGCTGTCTCCTGACGCCTAGGCCCCTGTCTCCTGGGGCATTGTACCACCATGTGCTCATAAGAGTCACATAAACGGCACGTCTTCCTCTGCCCCGCATAATGTACAAAAAACCTGTGTTCTATGATTATGCAATGTAACATACGATGGTATCGGTCTCCTCAGGGTCATTTTCAGTGTGAAGGATCCTTCCGGCATCCCCTCATAAGGGCCGTCCCTCCACATTCCATGCTCGTTGAGTGTACAGTTCCATAACCACTGAACACTTCTTGTAAGCTGTATGCTGTTGCCTCAAAAGGTACATTCCGTACCTTCACCCAAGTAAAATACTTAGACACATCATGCAAACATACTTCCACTGCCGAATTGATGCTCATCCGTCGTTCTTGAAATTCATCTACGATGGTAGAGTAGAAGTCAGCCCTCATGAACTTCACGAAGACCCTTGACATTCCATTCAATGCCACACCATACAGTCTTCATGGGGATGCCATAACAGTCCCTGATAATGCTTGGCAGGAGAACGTTCATCGTGTCGTTGCTTAAGGATCCTCTAACCAGCTGAATGCAGACTGTATTTATGCGCCGGTACAGTCGGTCCGCCATCTTGGTGCTAATACTATGTTTTCCTCACCAGGTGGCGTGCAAGAGAACCAGTAGAAGCGTCCTCTCTCCCCGCAGGTCGAGAGACGAATGCGTCAGATAACAATTTAGCACAAATGAGTATTACAAAGACAGGTCATAGGGTCATTTACTGTGTTGCTGAGCATTCAGTAGAATGGAGTATTCTGTTAGGTAATGTAATTAAAAAATAAAGTTTGATTTGGTCACAGGTTAGACATTTATGAGATACAATAATGAGATTATTATTATTATTATTATTATTATTATTATTATTATTATTATTATTATTATTATAATCAAGGGGGGATGTGGAAGGCATACAGGCTTAATTCGGGGAACTGGAGCACAGATCCAATTCCCTAAATTAAGAACCCCTCATCAACTTCAAGGAACCTTCCGTGAGGGGTACAATAATGAGAAACATTTACGAGATGCAATTTATGAGATACAGTTAATCAGTATTTATTTAGTTGTGGGCGAATAAGTGATTTTGAGAAGAGACTTGAATTTATAAAAAGTGTTTCTTTTATATTCACAGATAATGAATTCCAGATTTTAGGGCCTTTTATGTAGTAGTAGTAGTATAATATGTTTATTATGCACCCCATACCCACCTGTGGGCGGTAGACAAAAGATTACAGAGGTACATAATTGGTCCAGGGACTGGACTCCAAATTTTTGATAGCTGAGCAATTTAAAGGGGTAATGAGTCAAAAATTTTTAAAAGGTAATAAATTCTGTAAGAATTTTTTCTTTTTATACATGGCTACAATCTGAACAAAATATAGTGTAAGAGAAATTCACATTTCCACACCCGGTAAAACTGTAATGAGTTATTGGTGCAAAATATTGATTGTTGAGTCACACACACACCACACACCACACACACACACACACCCACAACACACCAACAAAACACACACACAAAAACCCCGAGTCATGGTACGGACGAGCTGTCGAGTGGGCGCCTGTGACAAGGGGGTTCCACGGGGGGTCAGTCTGGGGCCCGTGCTGTTTTGGTTTGTGAACGACATAAGGAAGGGATAGACTCAAAAGGTCCTTGTTTTGCGATGTGCAAATTTAATGAAAAAGAATCAAATTGGATGGGATCAGGCAGGATAAAAAGATCCGGGACAGGCTACAAGCCTGGCAGAAAACGGCCCCTTAAATTTTAAACCCCTGTAAATTTGCAAAGTCATAAAGATTGGGGAAGGGAAAAGAAGGACCCCAGAACAATTAGTTTAGATGGCCAAAGCCCCTCCTCAAGGAAAAAGATTGGGGGGGGAGATAACCCCCGGATATCTCCTGAGGCGACTCAATCGAAAACTGCTGCAGCATATGGGGCCCGGGAAACCCAGGTGCGTTCTGTACCCCCTAAGGATTGTTTAAGACTCTGTATTCCATTTACGTCAGGCCCCTATGGAGTATGCGCCCAGTTTGGAACCCCCCCTGGGGCAATGTGGGGAAAAAATTCAATAGTGGAGTAGAGAGGGGTATATATATATATATATATTTAAAAATAATTTCATTGCCAGTATGTTAAGGGAGGGTGTCTAGCTCCTGTATTCCCCCCTTTTCTCCCCCAAACCCCAAAATTTATGTTTGTCTGCGGCACTGTTAAAGGTGGGTAATCAAACTCCCGTTTTTTTTCCCCCTTTTCTCCCCCTCCTGAAAAATGAAATTGACTGCCGGTGTTGTTAAGGTAGGGGTTTGTCTAGCTCCCCCTATCCTTCCCCTCCCTCTTCCCCCCCGGAAGGTGACGGGGGGGGTTGGTCAAACAGTAAATCATAGACTCACAGCTCCCAACTTACTGTAAGTACTGCCTCCCTTGTATTCTAGTGGATTTTTGGTTGAAAGCTTCACTTTGATCAATAAAAAAAACTTAGTCTTTTCAGCCTTGCTTTTTTGACTGTTGTAAAAAATAAAATTTTTTTTAAAAGTACATACTTCCCTGGAGAGTGTTTTTTAAAGCAGTGGGTAACCTGTTTTTTCCCAGTTTGGATGTCAGAGGGGTCCCCTGCAATAACGAGCGAAATGTGGAGAAGGACTAACGTCCAGAGATCCCCAATTGATCTCCTACCTGTGCACCTGTATAAAATTGCAGGAGTAATCCACGCATTGCAGCGGTTTAAAAAACCTGCTTTCCGTATGGGATTTTACTCACTTTTTTATACTGTGAAGAAACTACCCAGTGGATTCCCCAAAACCTGCAAACCCCCCCCCCCCCACTCAGCAACGGCTACGATTTAAAAAAGCAGTGTCACAACACCAGCGCCCAAATTTAAATTAGCTTTTGAATTCAGTTATCTTTATATTTTTTTTTTCATTTTTTTTAAATGTAGGTTTATTTCATATTAAGTGTTTTACTTTTATATTTTCTATTAATAAAGTGTTTATGTTTGTTGTTATTTTTTCTTTTTTTTTTCACTAATTTTCCTGGGGAGGACCCCTTTGGTAATCGTTAAAGTTTTCAGGGTGAGTAAGCCTTCCAAGTGGCGACCTTGCCGGGAAACGCTAGAATAGTTTCAACCCCCATCTGGAATCTACCTTTGGACCTTCAAACTGCATCCACAGACGGTTCCCACCAGCCATGGTAATTTCTTATGGTAGGGTCAGTAAAGGTATTTGAAAGATTTGGTGATTGTATAGTCTCAATTTATTGAAAAGTAAGCGGGCAGGATATTTTTTAAATTCTGCATAATTGTATAGTGTTGAAACACTTTGGAGGATTAGATTAGGGCCCCAGATTTTCGTGACAATTGTTTCATTGAGCTTTTCTTGTTAAAGGGAAAATGTCATAGGCACTTTGATTTTTTGGGTGAAAAGATTGGTGGTCAAGGGCCCCCTTTTTCCTTATGTTTGCTCAGAGCGGCTAGAACCCTTCTTTTTCGTTAATGCTATTGTTTATTGAAGAGGGATCGACCCTTTGGTTTTATTTCCCAGTTTGAGGGAGCAGGAATTGAACCCTCTGTTTTCTTTAATCCCCTTTTCATTTCCCGGGTTTTTAAGTTTTTCTTAAAGTATGGATGAATCCCGTTTTGGATGAAGCTGGAAGAAATTTGGGAAAAAGGGAAAAATTTAGAATCTTTTTTAGTGCTAAGACCCGGGAAAGACTTGAAAGAGAGAATTGAGAGGAAAAAAGACAGTTAAAAAGGGGAAAAGAGAAGAAAAAAAAGGGAGAGGAGAATCGAAAGAAAAGAGGAAAAGGAGAGAGGAGTTTTAAAAAACGAGGTGATAGATTGATCGTAGGACAAAAGCTAAGTTAGTGGGAACGGGTTTAAAATAAAGGGAACTTGGGGAAAGAGAAAAGGGAAAGAGATATGATTTAAGGGGAGGGGAAAAAAGGGATCGGAGCTCGAAAAAACTCCCCTTTTGAATTGAAAATAAAAAATTTAAAATTTTCCCCAAAACAGAAATTAGTAAAGGAGAAAAGGAACAACGTGCGAGTGCAATTTCCCAACACCTATTTACCTCCCTTCACAGAGGGGGAAGACAAAATTTTCATCATTATCAGGTTTAAAAATACCGCTACCCTCGTGAATGGCCTGCGACATGGGTCCAGGTTGGGAATGTTATTTTTTGGTACAGCTTGAAAATCTATGCAACTTTGTCACAGGTATCATTTAATTATAACTAAAAAGAAGGCAATCCTTAAAGATATCAAAAACCACTAATTTTACGGGAAAAGTTTCCCGGGTATGCACCTTACAGCCGGGCCAAAATTTTCAGCAGTTCAGGTAACACTCTTTCTTTTGTTCGACTTTTGGATAGAGATTTCAGGAATTGATCACAGTTATGAATTCTTAGAGACTTCATGGTTGTGACAGTTCCGGGGACAGCTCTTCCCCACAGAAAAACTTCATCGAGAAGAACCTGTTTAAAGCTGGGAAGTTGCTGAGGTGCTGACCTGTAATTTGAGGCTCACAACCCTAAAAAGCCCTAAAGGGATCAAAACCCCTAAGGGCAAGGGTTCATCAGCCCTTAAGAAATCAAAGCCTCAGGGGAAAGTAAAATGATTTTTTTATTCCTTTTTGCTTTGTGTGGTGTTAAGGGACTAAACTCCGATTGTTTCTAAGAAGGCCCAAAAAAGTTGGAAAGATTTTTTAAAAGACGAAATGACCAAGCCCCTTCTGTTAGGAAATTTAAATGGATTAATGTATTACCATTTTACGAGACACTGGATGCACATGTTTAAAGTTTTTCTATAAGTTTTTTCCAAACCCTTAAAAGAATCTTTCCCTTGCTTATTTCAGATATTTGGGCCGACAGACATTTTTCCCTACCATCCGTTGTTAAATTGGGTTTCTAAATGGTTCACAGGTTGGTCTAAAAGCCGTTAGCTCCCATCACTTTTTGCCCCTACTAATAGGTAATGTAAAAAGGGGCCCTTCTTCCTTCTGAGGTTGCCCTTTCTCACCAAAGATGGATATAAGTTTTTCAGACCCTCTTCCTTAGGCAGAGAAGCCCCTCGAAAGTTGATGAGACAATGTTGGGATTTTGTGGTTTAAAAAAACCAGTGATATTTAAAAGGGAGGAAGTAGGATAACGGTTCCCTTTGTTAGTGAAAGTGAAGGTATCCTCCATCCCATAAATGTTTTGATGGGCTCGCCCAAAGCCGGCTTTTATGCCCATCCTTGATTTTCCCCTGACTTTAAGCCTTTAGATATATCGGGACTCCTTTGTCAATTTACAAGTTTTTGCCCTTTCTTCAGAATTCCCATAATCCGCTAAAAAAAATAAAGTGACCCAAAGGAAAAAAACTTTTATATAAATTTAAATATATAAAAGGTATTTGTACAAGTCAGTATTAAAATTAAATTCAGATGGTAGACTATTCCATTTAGTTGTTTCAAGTCAATGAGAGAGACTGTTTTTAAAAATGGCTCTGACCTCAGTGCCGGACTTTTTCTCGCATCGTAAAACTTTAAAAAAAATTGGGAAACCTATTTTTGGCCTAAAATGTCCTCAAATGCACTACATTGTGATTTTGTAAAGTTTGAACTGCCATCCCCGAGGGTCCCGGGGCGATTTACTATGGTAAAAATCCCTACTTTCGGTACCTTTAAAAGAGTAGTTTGACATCGTTGGTCCTTTATCCCCACTTTCTCTGGGGGAATGATATATTTTTACTTTAGTTGTTTATGCTTCGGTTTCCCTGAAGCCGTTCCCTTTAATTTAAAGACCATAACTATACGAGGTGGCTGTAGCCTTTTGTCCATCTTTCCAGGTGGGCATCCCCAGAGAAATTTTGTCTGACGTGGGAAAAATTTATCGACTTAATGAAATCATCCAATTCTGGGAGGAAGCCCCTCTTCACCACACCTATCATCCAGCTGTAAGGAGGTTGACGCCAAACATTCGATTCTCAAGTCCCTTTTAAGGAACTTTTTCCCCTTTAAAATAAGGAGTGGCTCGTTACCTACCCCGTGCTTTGTTTGCCATAGGGAAGTTCCAGTGACTATTTTGGGTTTTCACCTTTTGAACTTTTCTATGGTAACAGGCCGAGGCCCATTGTCCATCCTTCATGAATTATGGGCTAATGAGGAGTTAAATGCTGAGGTTAGTCTTTTTTCAGTTTCTCTTGACCTTTTGACCCCCCTTCCCCTTTACTAGTTTTGAAAAACCCCAGTTGTAATGGACAGTACAAAACCCATTTTGCTCAAAAGTCAGGGAGGGTTTTAAAGAGGAGATGAAGTTTTGGTACTTTTTCCGATTTTTGTCAAATAAATTTTAGTAGCATGGAAGGTCCGTATAAGGGATTAAAAAAATTTTTGGGAAAGTTGACTACCCCATGAGTCAAGGGGAAAACCCAAACTTTATCATACAACTCCTTAAGAAATATTACCCCAAAAAAATTCAGTTAATGCCTTAACAACTTTGACTTAGTTTTTTCCACACGAACTTGATAAGACAACTGAAGAAGTAAGGGGGCTAATTGCACCTCTAAATTAGACTATGATGAAAAACTACTGACTTGGTGGGCTTTGACCACTCGGATGCAACCAACTTATTTTAAAGTCTTTTGGATGCCCCTAAGGACAGAACTACTTAATGTGGAGTAATTTTCAGAGTCTTTACTGAAATTCCGGTGTTACCTCCACGGTAGCCAAAGATTGATTTTTGACGGACAATCCCATCAAACGGAAATTATACCCAGATCCGTTCACCTTTGGGTGCATTTTATGAGAGGTAGACAAATTATTAAAACTAAAGTCATTGAAACCCCAGTTTTATATGTTACCAGTAGCATGGTTAAGAAGGAGGGTAATTTTATATAGACTTGCTATTTTACTTCAGGTCCTTAATGTATAACTGGTGGGATGTGAGCCTATGCCTTAATAGATATGATTTTCACAAATTTTATGATCTTCCCTTTTTTTCGAGATTGTATTGCCAGGATATCATCAAATAATGTTAGATCCTTTTCTAAGCAGTTTTTTTTTTTTTATATATTTTTATTTTAAAAAAAACAATACTTAAAAAGAAAAAGAACACTTATAGTTCTTATAAGAAATTTTAAATTTTTTAAACAAAACACAAGCATTTAACTTTGTGTAACACAATGTCCCTCATCCCAATGCCTTTTATCCCTGCACCATGTTAAGCAAAAACCGATACTTTTCAATTTGCATTATTTTTTATTATTAACAAAGAGCCCAAGCCCACAAATGCATTTTTATTCCACTTTGTTATTTTTATTTAATAATCCTTTAGTTTAATAAATTAAAGTATTTTATTGAAGTAAAGCAAATACAAGATGATTATAAAAAAACAGAACCGTTAAAACACAAAAACCAACACAAAGACACCTCAACCAGGTGTCTAATACATGCAAAAAAAGGAATATTTGAACAAAGTCACGCCAAGTCAAACAATCAGTGGTTTACACCCCCAGACTTTGTTTTTTTTTTTTTTTTATTTTTTTTAGAAAACCCTTTCAAAAGTACAAAAGGGGCATAATAAATACGGAAAACAAAACATTCTTTTGTTCAAGTACCAGGTTATTTCCTTGCGGGAAAAGTTTATAACATTTGTTATAGCAAAACAATACCGCTAAGACAACCTCACTAAAGTTTATCAGTATTAATAGTTGCCGCCAAGATTTTCCCCCCCCCCCCCAAAAAAACCCCAAAAAGAAACTTTACATTTTTTAACAAAATAAAATGAATACCTGACTGTCCTTTTACAACAAAAAAAACATACAAAGACCATCACAAGATTAACCAAAACTCCAAACCTCTACAAAACAAAACAAACCCTAACATACCCGCTATGACGGGTCAGATTATTTTGGGTTGTTATGGTACATTAGTCCCAACCAAAGGAACCCGGAAGGAAAATGATTCCTTACACAAAAAACCTAGAAAACGTATTTTATTTATTATAGTTAACCTTAATACAATAATGTTGATACAGAAAAAAAAAAACAACTGCATGTAAAATACAAAATAAAAGAAAACCCAAAAAAAGTATTTATAACAAAAATGGCACATTAAAGGGTTTATAAAACCCAAACCCCTTTCAATTTTACCCCCACATTGTTATAAACCGAAAATCTTGTCCACAAGACTTTGTTTGGGTTTTAACCCCATAAAAATGGTATAGCCCAAAACCTATCTACACTTAAAATTTTTTTAATGAAACCTTCTGACAATAAAAGTTAAACGTAAAATAGAGTAGTAAAAAGGATAAGGCTGTGTAATGTGCCAGTCCCAAAAAAACTGACACGTATTTTCAGAAAAATTTTGTGTTGATACCCAATGCCAATCTAATTACTTAAAACGAGTCCCAAGGGCTCGGTATCCCGGTTTCAAGGAAATTTTAAAACCCCGTGACTAACCATCAGGTTGAAAAATTTAACCTGGAAAAAAAACCCCCTTTTTTCTCCCATGACAAACATTCTGTGAAACATGGCGTACCTCCTACCCAATTTCACTTCATTGTCTCTCGACCTGCGGGGGGAGGAGGACGCTTCTACAGGTTTTCTGCACGCCACCTGGGGAGGAAAAACATAGTTAGCACCAAGATGGCGGCCGACTGTACCGGCGCATAATCTGTCTGCATTGAGCTGGTTTGAGGTCTTTAAGCAACGCCCGATGAAACGTTCCCTGCCAAACATTTTCAGGGACTGTTATGGCATCCCCAATGAAGAGGTATGGTGTGATGAATGGTATGTAAGGGTCTTCGTGAAGTTCATGGGGGCTGACTTCTATTTACCACGTCGAGAATTTTAAAAGGCGGTGGTTCAATACGGCAGTGGAAGTATGCTTGATGAGTGTTAAATATTTTACTTGGGTGAAGGGAAGGAATGTACTTTTGAGGCAACAGCTAAGCCCACAAGATGTGTTCAGTGGTTTTGGGATGTTTCACTCGACGAGCTGGGAATGTGGGGGAGGCCTTTATGAGGGGGGGGTGGGAAGGTTTTCCCTTCACACTAAAAATGACCTGAGGAGGCCGATACCATCATATGTTACATTGCATAACCATAGAACACAGGTTTTTGTACACTATGCAGGGCAGGGGAAAGACGTGCCGTTTATGTGACTTATGAGCACTTTGGTGGCACAATGCCCCAGGAGACAGGGCCTAGGCGTCAGGAGACAGCTTCTGTGGATACGCCATTAGAAGCCGCGGACGTTATGATGGGTGAAGTGGAAAGCCGGGGTACAGGCCTATGGAGTGAGGAGGTCGACAGGGCAGAGGTGGTTTTGGAGACGTGTTACACTACCAGTGGAAACGGGGGGGGGGGAGGGAATATCGCTGTCAGACAGACCGTTAGATACTGCAGAGTCAGCTCAGGACGGGATTTTGGAGGCTGTGCTGAAGGATTTTTTGGAAGAGTCGAAGCATGGTGTGGAAAGTGATGTGAGGTCAGGTGATGACAAGGTGATGGATGAACAGAAGCAGGGTAAGGAAGACTTGAGTGAGGTTCGAAAGGAGAGCAATGTGGTGGTGGAGGTCCATCAAGAAGATGTGGTTGCAGAGAAATGTGTGTAGAGGGTAGCTCCCGCAAGAGATCAGCGGGGGCATCAGACATGGACGAAGTCCTCACACCAGCGCAGAGGCCTGGGAAGAAGATGTGGGCAGCTGTGGTAGCAAAGGCAAGTCCGGGAGGAGGGGGGGGGCAATGGGAAGCTAGGTGGGAAGGGACAGGGAGGGGTTGGAGGGCAGGAACGAGGGATTGATAGAGAAGAACCGAGACCTATGAAAGGAGGACCAAGTAAGCCTCAGCGGCACAGGGGTAAGCCGCCATTCTTGTAAAATTCAGGTGTGTAACTTTCAATGTAAACGGTCTTAAAACCGAGGTCAAGAGGGTATGGTTAGAGTGGGTTTTGAGGAGATTTAGTATTGATGTCTGTTTTTTGCAGGAACATAACCATAGGTTAGGATGTGAGTTGTTGTTGAAAGGTTATAGGTTGTTTACATGTGATGCTTTGAGGTTGAAAGGAGGTGTGGCTGTGGCGGTAAAGGAGACCAGTCCTTTGCGTATCCTGGGTTGGGAGGAGGGGGGGGGAGGGTTGTCAGGGTGGATGGGTTTTGGGGGGCCAGGAGGGTTAGTTTTGTAGGTGTGTACATGCCAGCAACTAGTAAACACTAGAGTGAAGGTGGATTTTGTACGCAAGGTTCTGGTATATCACTTGAGAGGTTTACCTGCTTTTACGGTGATTGGTGGGGATTGGAATTGTGTCATTAGGAAGGGTGATGTGGTTCTGAGGGGGGGGGTTGTGTTTTGGGGGTTCTGCGGGATGTTTTGCGAGATGTTGGAGTGGTAGATGTGGTGGGAAGTAGGGGATATGGAGTGGAGCACACTTTTATTCGTAGGGGATATGAGGCACGGTTAGATAGGATTTATGTTAGGCGGGGCATAGGTGTGGAGAGGGTGAGGACTATCGATGTGGGTTTTTCTGATCATCGTGCTGTTATAGCAGATTTGAGGGTAGATGGCATAGTGAGAGTTTATGCAGGTTACTGGAAATTAAATGTGAGGTACTTAGGGACGAGGGTGACCCTACGGGGTTTGAGGATTGGTGGAAATCCTTTTGGGAGACTGGAATATGGAAATGGATTTGCTGAATTTGTGGGAACGAGGGCAAAAGTTGAAATTGCGAAATTTTTTAAAGTACGGGGTAAGGAGATTGGCTAGGTGGAGCTATGGCCTACAAAATTATCTTGAGGGTATGTTAAATGACTGTTATGCAGAGGAACGGGTGGGCGGAGGAGGCATGAACGTTTGTGAAATAGGTTGGGGGAAAATTCACAATGAAAAATTGAGGCAAATTTGAGTTAGGGCAGGGTTGGAGGATGCCTTAAGGGGGAGATAGGCCATCGGGTTTTGTTATTAAGGAGGTTTAAGGAACGGCAGGCGAAGCCACCTTTGGGGTATATTGAGGCAGGTACAGGGGGGGGGGTGGCTTTGAGGAGGGTCAAGGCCTATCCACACGGAAAATATTAGTTTGTATGCAGATTTTTGGTTAGGAGAAGTGGAGGAGGTTGGCGGGGGAGTGGGGTGAGGGGGCGGTTTGGGGATGGGAAAGGGTTTAATAGGGTATTAAGTGAGCAGGAAAGTGACAGAATCGAGGGTAGTTTAATGTGAGGAGGTGGAGGAGGCAGTTTTTGGGATGTCCCAAGGGTAAAAACCCAGGCATAGCGGAATACCAAACGATTTTTATAGGTACCATTGGGGGAGTGTACGGCTTTTGTTGGTGGGGGTTTTTGAGTTGTATTTTAAAGTTGTGGGAGGATGGGGAAATCACAAAGAAGGGGTTTGTCACGGTTTTAGTGCCCAAAAGAAGGAATGCCGAGTTTTTGAATGATTACCGTGCGATTACGTTAATGTGCTCGGATTACAAGTTTTTGCTAAGGTTTTGGGGCAACAGAATGAGGAAAGTGTTGGGTTTAGTTTTTACATAGGGGACAGTTGGGAATTCGGGAAAAAGGGAAATGAGGGATGGACATGGTTTGATTAGCGATTTTCCCTAGAGAGATGTACGGGAGGGGGAATACTAGGTTTAGATTGGGTGAATGCTTATGATTGGTGGACTGAGATTTCTTAGGGGTTTGCTTAGAGGGGTTTGGGGGTTTTGGGAGGGGGTAGTGAGGTGGGTGAACACCCTGTATGATGGGGCAGAGGTGAGGGTACGGTCAATGGAGGTTGGGTGAAAGTGTACCAATGGAGAGAGGTTTGAGGCAGGGCTGCCCGATGTCACAGTGCTCTTTGCGTGTTGCAAAATCCTTTTTATGAGTCTGTGAGAGGGTAATGAACAATCAGGAGATGGAAGGGGGGTGCAAAGGGGGCATCGTTGGGTATGTGGATGATAATACTGTTTTGCTAAGGGGTAAGGAGGAGCTAAGGAGGGTGGATAGAGTGATTCAGATGTTTGGTATGAATACCGGAATGAGAGTAATACGGTGAAATCAAAGGGTTACTAGGGTCGGTAATTGGATAGGGGGGGGGGCTTGGGGTTGGGGTTAGGATGGACAGTGGTTGACAGATTCAGGTATGTGGTATAGGTATTTGGCGGAAGTGCAGGCATGCAGAAGGTAATTCGGAGTAGGTCACGGGGTATAGGTTTTAAGTGACTAGAGGTTTAAGGTGCGAGGGATTAGCTTACATCAGTGGGTAGTGTGGTAAATTTTCACCTTGTCTATTGCAAGGTATGGGGGGTGGCAGAGGTTTTTTTTCACTTAGAGGTACGAGATATTGTGGGGAAATGCAGAGGAGGGTGCTGAAGTTTGTGTGGGGATTGGGGATGGCTAGGTTAAGTAGGAGGTAGTTATGACGGATGTTCGTGAGTGGGGGTTTAGGTTTTGTTGCCTTTAGGACTGAGAGTATCTGGGCTGTATATATATTGTGGAGGTATATGAGGGATGGGGGTAGTGAGGGCGCTCGCTAAAGTTAGGAAGATGTTATGGATGAGGGCACCGTAAATGGTGGAGTGGGAAGGAATTGAGGGTTTTTGGTGAAGATATGTTGAGATTTTTCATTGACAGTGCAACAGGTGGATAATATCTAAAGTGAAACGGTTGGTGAGGTAGTGAAGGAGTCAAGGAATATGCAAGGGGTAGCGTGTATACAAATCGTATGATTGGGGGTTATTTGGAAAGATTTTAGTAAGTTCGTGATTCGGCTAGAGTATAAGAGAATTAGCATATTGGTTTATCAGGGGATTCTGGCTTCCAAGGAGGTGCGTACGTAGTTATGGGTTTGTGGAAGAGGCTTTTTGTCAGTTTTTTATGGTGATGTTGAAACGGCCGTTTCATGTGGTCTACTTATTGTATCTCCTTGGAGGGGGTGAGATTCATGGATGGGTGGGGTTAATAAGACTGTTGGGGGGGTCGTTTGCCGCTTTTAGAAGGGCTTTACGCTAGATGTAAGGGTGTGCCTAGGGAATGTTGGAAAGGGCTTATAATGTATATCTTCAGTGGATTATCTGGACATTTCATGGGGGAATGAGGGGGCATTAAGGGGTGATATGAGGATAAAAGCGTTGGCGGCTAGATTCTATAGGACGAAGTGTTGGGAAATATAAGTTGGTTTATGGGGCGTCTTTGGGAAAAAAGTCTTCCCGGAAGGTTTTATTGGATACCCTCATGTGAGGTTCCTTAGGCGGGGTCCCTGTGGATGGACATAAGGAGTGGTCTCCTTTTGGGGGGATGTAAAGGGGGGGGTTGTTTTTGGGTTTTATTCTCGTGAATGATGATAGTGTGTAAGACGAAGGTAGTGAGTATTTAGTCATGGAAGGTACGCCATGGTTTCACGAGAATGTTTTTCATAGGGATATATAGGTGTGGTTTCCAGGGTTTTATTTCTAAGCCTGATGGTTAATGTTCACTGGGTTTAAAAATTTCCTTGAAAGCCAGCGATACGAGCCCTTAGGATCTCGTTTTAAGTAATTAGATTGGACGTGGTATCAACACAAAAATTTTTCCGAGGATACGTGTCAGTTCTTTTGGGACTGGCACTTTACAGCTGCCCTTATCCTTATTAATACTCTAGTCTTATGTTTAACTTTTTTGTCAGTTGAAGGTTCTTATGTTGAAAAATTAAAGTGTATGTATAGGTTTTGGGTTTTACCATGTTTTATGGGGTTAACCAACAAAGTCTTGTGGACAAGATTTTCGGTTTATTATACATATGTGGGCAGGTATAATTATGTATAGGGTTTGGTTATAAACCCTATAATGTGCCGAGGTTTGTTATAAATATTGTTTTGGATTCTTTTATTTTTGTATTTTACATGCATTGTTGTTCTGTTTTCTGTATCATCATTATTGTATTAGAGGGTTAACATATTATTAATATAAAACTGTTTCTCTATGGTTATTGTGTAAGGAATCATATGTTCCTTCGGTTTCCTATTGGTTAGGATCTTATTGTACATAACTTAACAATAATCTGTACCTGTCATAGGGGTATGTTAGGGTTTTGTTTTGTTTTGTAGAGGTTATGGTAGTTTAGTTTTGGTTAATCTTGTGATGTGTTGTCATTTGTATGATGTTTTTGTTGGAAATGGAATGTCGGTATTTCATTTGATTTGTTAACTATGCCTAAAGTTCTTTTTGTGGTGTTTTCTTTGGTACATATGGTTGGCTGGCAACTAGTAATGATGATAAACTTTAGTGAGGTTGTGTCTAGCGTGTATTGGTTTTGCTATTTAACAAGATGTTATAATACTTGTTCCTGCAAGGAATAACTCGGTTCTAGTAGAACAAAGATGTGTTGTATCCTGTACTTTATTTTGCCATCCTTTGTACTTTTGTATGGTTTCTAATATAAAATTAAAAAAAAAAAAATTCTCACTACATTCCCTTACACCACTACATCTGTTCCAGATAAACCAAAAAACAACCTCCCCCCTTTTAATCCCCCTTATAGGAGACCACTCTCCTTTGTCCATTCCTCAGGAGCCCCGGCCTAAGGGAACCACAGTGAGGTTCCTTTATCCTTCGGGAAACTTTTTTCCCAAGACGCCACCATATAAACCAAACTTTTCCTACACTGTCGTCCTATAGAATCTAGCCAGCAACGCTTTTATCCTTCCTATCCACCCCTTAATCCCATCACATTCCCTTGAACTGTCCGGATAATCCACTTGATATATACATTATAGCCCTTCCAATTCCCTAGGCAATCCCCTTACACAATCTCAGTAGTAAGCCCTTAAATTGCGGCATACGACCCCCCCCCCAACAGTATGATAACCTCACCCCATCATGATCTCACCCCATAAAGGGACGGTACAAAAGAAGGACAACATGAAACGCCAGTTTCAACATCACCAACAAAAGCTGACAAAAACGCCACTTCACAAACCCCATATAATACGTAACACATCCTTGGTATTAGCCAGAATCCCCATGTTAAACCTATATACTAATTCTTCGTACTTAGCCGGTATCCAAAGCTTACTAAAATCTTTCCAAATAACCCCCCGTCATCACTTGGATACACGGAGAACCCTTGCATACACTTCTTGACTTTCATACCTCACCATAACCGTTTCACTTTGATTTTATTCCACCTGTTGGCACTGTCAATTTTTTTTTTTTTTTTTTTTTTTTTTTTTTTTTAAAAATCTCAATACATATCTGCAACAAATCCCTCTATTCCTTGCCACTCCAACATTTACGTGCCCCTCCTCCCATAATCTCTCTTCCTACTTTAGCGCCCTCACACCCCTTTCCCTCATATACCTCACCTTGGATTATATTTACAGCATTACTCTCAGTCCTAAAGGCTCCAAACCTAAAACCCCTCTCCGAAATCCTTCTTTATACCTCCTTACTTTACCTGCCCCTCCACAAATCCCCTACACATACTTCAGCACACTCTCTGATTTACACAGTATCCTCGTACCTCCTAAGGGATAAAACTCTGCCACCCCCCATACCTTGCATAACATGTGGATTTTACCACCTCTACCCTCTGATGTAAAGTAAGTCCCTCTCACTTAACCTCCTAGTCTTATTAAAACCTTACCCGTGACAGACTCGAATTTATCTTCTGCATGCTGCACTTCGTCAAATTCCATTTACCACATACCTTGTTTCTGTCATACCACTGTCCATCCTAACCCATCCCACCAAGCCCCCCATATCCCATTTACCGACCTCTAAGTAAACCCTGATTTCACCGTTTTTTACTCTCATTCCAGTATATTCATACCAAACATCTGAATCACTCTACCCACCCTCCTTAACTCCCACTTACACTTAGCTCAAAACAGTTGTTCATCCACATACCCATCGATGCCCCCTTTGCAACCACCCTTCCATCTCCTGATTGTCATAACCCTCTCAACAGATTCATAAAAAGGATTCTGCACAACGCAAGAGCAGCGGTGACATCGGACAGCCCTGCCTCAAATCACTCTCACCATTGGTACACTTTCACCCAACTACCTGTGACCTGTACCCTCTCCTGGCCCCATCATACTGGGTGTTCACCCCCCTACTCTACCCTCCCGTAAACCCCAACCTCTCTAAGCATACCCCTAAGAATAAATAAGAAATATTGGTCCACGCAAATCATAAGATTCTCCCATTAAACTAGTATTACCCACTCCCGTACATCTCTATAGAAAATCGCTATTCCAATAACCATGTCCTCCCTCATCCTTCTTCCCGGAATTACCCAACTGTCCCCTTTGTAACATTAACCCACTCACTTTCATAATTCTGTTGCAAAAAACCTTAGCAAAAATTCTTGTAATCCGTGCACAATACGTAATAGCACGGTAATCATTCATAACTCGACTATTCCTTCTTTTTGGGCACTATACCGTGACACCGGTCTTTGTGATTTCCCATCCTCCCTTATTATCTATTCAACTCAAAAACCCCACCAGAAAATGCCGTACACTCCCCTTTGGACCTATAAATTATCGTTTGGTCATTCGTCTAGGCCTGAGGGTTTACCCTGGCTACATCCCTAAATAAACTGCCTCCTCCATCCTACTCTACATTAATTATACCTCGATTTTTTCTGTCACTGTCCTGCTCCACTTAATACCCTATTATACCCTTCATCCCAAACCGTCCTCACCCACTCCCGCACAACCCTCTCCACTGCTCCCTACACCATTAATTCTGCATACAAACTTATATGTTCGCTGGTGGCGAGGCCTTGACACCTCCTCAGCTGCCCCCCCCACACTGTACCTGCCTCAATAACGCCAAGGTGGTTTCGCCTGCCGTTCCTAAACCTCTTTAATACAAAAACCACGATGCCTTTCTCCCCTTATGACATCCTTCCAACACTGCCCTAACTCGGAATGGCCTCATAATTTTTTCATTGTGAATTTCCGCCAACTATTTCGCAATCGTTCCATGTCCTCACTTTCCGCCCCACCCGTTCCTCTGCATAACAGTCATTTAACATACTCAAGATACATTTTGTAGGCCATAGCTCAACTGCCATTCCTTACCCCGTACTTTATATATTTCACGAAATTTTAAATTCTTTAGCCCTCATCTTCCCACAATCCAGCAAATCAATTTCCATAGTCCTAGTCTCCCAAAAGGAATTTCCACCTATCCTCAAAAACCCGTAGGGTCACCCTAGTCACTTTAGTAGCCTCACATTTAATTCGCCTGTATCCTGCATAAACTCTCACTTGCCATCTACCCTCAAATCGGCTATGAACTCAGGCATCAATGATCAGTAAAACCACATCGATAGTCCTAACCTACTCACACTATGGCTCCTGCCTAACATAAATCCTATCTATACCGTGCCTCTTATTCCCCTTCGTATTAATGTGTGCTCCTAATCCCTTATCCTACTTCCCACCACATTCTAACCACTCCTACATCTAGCAAACATTCTTGCGCAGAACCTCCAAAACAAACCCGCTTCCTCGGTACAACTCACCCTTTCTTAATGGAACACAAATTCCAATCCCTACATTCAACGTATTATATGCAGGTAATCCTCATCAATGGGTTTTAACAGAACCTAGTGTTCAAAATCACCCTCACTCTAGAGTTTACTAATTGCTGGCATGTACTCACACTTAAAACTAACCCTCCTGGCCCCCAAAACCCATCCACCTCTGACAAAACCTACCCTCCCACCCCTCCTCAATCCAGGGATACGCAAAGGTCTGGTCGCCTTTTCCGCCAACAGCCACACCTCCTTTCAACCTCAAAAGCATCACATTGTAAAAAAACCTATAACCTTTCAACAACATAACTCACTTACTAACCTTGGTTTTGTTCTGCAAAAAACACGTCAACTATTACTTAATCTCCTCAAAACCCACTCTACACCAACCCTCTTGAATCGGTTTTTAAGACCGTTTACAAATTGAAGGTACCCACCTGAATTTTACAAGAAAGGCGGCTTAACCCTGTTGCTCTGAGGCTTACTTGAGTCCTACTTTCATAGGTCTCGGTCTTCTCTTCATGTCCCTCGTTCCTGCACTCCATCCCCTCCCTGTCACCTTCCACCTAGGCTTCCATTGCACACCCTCTCCCGGGTTTGCCTTTGTACCACACGATGCCAAATATTCTTCCCAGGCCTCCTGCGCTGGGTGAGTGAGGGACTTCGTCCATGTCTGATGCCCCCACTGTTATCTTGCTGGTAGCTACCCTCTAAATAACATTTTCTTCTGCAACCACATCTTCTTGATGGACCTCCACCACCGCAATTGCTCTCTTTCGATTTCACCAAGTCTTCCTTACCCTGCCTTCTGTTCATCCATAACCTTGTCTTACACCTGCCTAACATCACTTTCTCACCATGCTCCGTCTCTTCACAAAAAATCCTTACAGCACAGCCTCCTAAATCCGGCTGGAGCTGACTCTGCTGTATCTAAACGTCTGATCTGCCAGTGATTTCCCATCCCCCCCCGTTTCCACTGGTAGTTAACCATCACGTCTCCAAAACCACCTCTGCCCCTGTCGACATCCTCACTCCAATTGGCCTGTACCCGCTTTCCACTTCACCAGTCGTAAACGTCCGCGGCTTCTAATGGCGATATCCACAGAAGCTGTCTCCTGATGCTAGGGCCCTGTATCATGGGGCATTGCTGCCAACATGTGCTATAAGAGTCACATGACGGCACGTCTTCCTCTGCCCGCCATTAGTGTTCAAAAAACCGTGTGTTCTATGGTTTTGCAAATTGTACACTTTTTTGATGTATCGGCTTTTCAGGGGCATTTTTACGTGTGAAGATCCCTCCGGGCTTCCCCTCATGATAGCGCGGTACATCCACATTCCCATGATCGTTCGAGTGTTCAGTCCCATAACCACGGAACAACATCTTGTAGGATGTAGGCTGTGCCTCAAAAGGTACATTCCTTACCTTTCATCCAAGTAATATACTTTGACACGTCATGCAAGCATTACTTCCACTGCCGTATGATAACTCATCGCCTTTCTTGGAAATTCGTCGACGTGGTAGAATAGAAGTCAGCCCCCATGAACTCACGTAGACCTTGACTTACCATCAGTGCCACATTGCTGAGTCTCTTGTTTGCACAGAATTGATTAAAAGCCTCAAATGACGTAGTGGAAGTTTTTAGCAAAAAGGTCGAGAACCCAAAACCCTAGTCTTTTGGGTAGCTAAACCCTCCGGATGCAACACCCCAGAATTCCCAGGAACAGTGTTAAAAATTGCCCATTTTGGGAAAAATTTTCCACTCTGAACCCAAAACATCTTGCTCCTGGGGGATTTCAATTTAAAGGGGCCCCTAAATGGGGAAAAAGCAAAAAATATTGTTGAGTAATAACCCCAGGAGGGGCTCTGATAAAAACCACACTACACGAGCTTTTAAATCTCTGCACAAAATTAAATTTTAAAACCCAGCAAAAAAGAGCCTCTAGCGGGAGAATAACAACCTCTCTTCACTAACAAGTTCTGATAAAAATGTCACCATACAAAACAATAACTGTCACAACATATTGGGGTTCAGAATGTATGCGTGGAGCCCCGACCGACAAAATGAGACTAGTCCGAGGGACATTCACAAATTAACTTCATAAAAAAAAACTAAAGTGGGACCAAGTAAACCAAGTCCTAACCGATATAAGCGGGGAAGAATACAAAGAACACAGCCCCCAAACTTATGCCTAGAACAGATTAAACTGGGGTGGCACCGAGTATGAAAAGCTTATTCCTCTAAGAAAAAGGAGGAGTAGATGAAAAATAGAAAGAGCAGGCCCCCTTTTACAGGCGACGGAAAAGAAAACAGAGGGCTAAAAGAGGCAATTATCTGAAAATGCGCAGGGAGACATGGCAGAGAAATAGAAAGAAACGAACTTAAGAAAAAAGAACCTTTGGAGTCAGGAATGCGGGAAGAAAAAAAGCCATAAATGAAACGAAAAAAACCCAAAGTTTTTCTTCTCCTTTCCAAATCAAAATCGAGAACAACGCCCAGTTTGGGGGCCCCTACTTAAACAAGATGGGTCCACAAAATGACAAAAAGGGAAAAGGGAGCTACTAAAGTCCAATATGACCATTTTTTTTGCAACCCCGCTAACCAGCGGGGGTCGAAGATCAAAAGAATTTTTTATGAAGACCACAAAATTTGATTAACACAACCTTTTCCATTTACCCTGACCCCAAATGACTTCGAACAGGCGATAAATGACATGCCCTGCACTCTGCCCCAGGGCCGATCATGAACTCTGTTTTCTCAAAAACTGCAAAAAACCCCATCCAGCCTTTTCCCATCCTAGGGGAGGGAGCAGGGGACAGGGGGTCGTCCCTCATTACTAAAAACAAAACATACCCCTCCACAAAGGGGGCGTAAAGAAACAGCAAAAAAAAATCGCCAATAGCACTAACATCCCATATCATAAAAATTTTTTGAAAGGGCCTAAAAGCAAATCACCCCCCCTCTAGAAACCCATCGTTACACAACCCGGGAACATGGGTTTAGACAGGTCGCCCCGTCTGTCTCAACTATGGATCACTCCCAAGGTCTAAATGCACTAAAGAAAAAAGAATGAGATGTAATATATACGACTTGCAAAAGCTTTTCAAAAGTGGACCATGGCGTAATAGCGCCAAAATGCAGCAAAAGGAATAACAGGAAAAGTCGGTCGTGGATCTATAATTTCCCCCAAAACAGAACACAGAAGTAGTCGTCAAAGAGTAATCCCAGGACTACGGTGAAAGCTCTGTTCCCCAAGGACATTCAGCTCCCATCTTGTTTCCCCATCCCCATATCCCACAAACAAGGATGTCAGCCCCCAGCACCCCTGTCTTCCTTTGCAATGACACCCAATCTGCGAAGTGTCTTCCCTTTTCAGCACTGCAAGGCTCCGGCGGACATTAACCAAATTTTCAGTGGGTGCAGAAACAATATGAAGTTCAACGATGAGAAATTTCAATTACTCAGAAAAGGGAAACTGAGGGAAATTTAAATCTTCATCGAGTACAAAAATTTGGCCCAAAAAAAAGCGAAACACCAACGCAAAGACGGGGGGTGTTATGTCGGAGGATCCACCTTCAAGGACATAAAATGGTTTAATGCACGCTAAAAAAATGACGGAGGATAATGAGAACCCTTTAAACAGGGGGCCAAGCCCCTGAGCACTCTTCAGGTCATTGTTCTATCTAGGCGGAATATTGCTGCACTCAACGCACCTTTTAAGGCGGTGAAATTGCCCACAAAATGTACAGAGAAATTTCACGGGGCCATAACGGAGATAAAACCCCCAAATTTTGGGGGCGCTTGAGGTTTCTAAACCGTATTCCCTGGAAGCAGGAGGAGGATACTGATTTTATACACCTGGAAATCCCAGGGGGGGCGTCGAAATGCACACAAAATCCTCACTCGAAAGCAAAAGACTTGTCAGACGATCCCATCCCCCAATGAAAGCAGGGGGTTTTTCACTAGCACGTTTAAAAGACCTTTCAAAAAGTGTCGGGGCCCCGGCTGTTCAACTGCCTCCCCGCCACATAAGGGGGTTACCAACAGACCCCTGGCAGTCTTCAAGTGGCACGGACAAGACTAAAGTCAGTTCCTGACAGCCGGGCTGGGCTCGTGTTGGTTTGCGTGCAGCCAGCGCAACAGTGTTTAACAGGGGCCCGATCCCCAGGGGCCTTGGTCCAGACCGGGCCGCGGGGGCGTTTACCCCGAAACCTCTCCCGGTAACTCCCAGGTAAACACCATACACCTTCATTGGGGAGCCATACAGTCCCGATATGTTTGGCAGGAGAACGTTCATCGTGGCGTTTCTTTAAAATCCTCTAACCAGCTCAATGCAGACAGTTTTTATGCCCGGTACAGTCGGTCCCCCATCTTGGTCCCAAACTATGTTTTCCCACCAGGGGGGGCTGGAAAAAACCTGTGAAGCGTCCCCTCTCCCTGCAGGTCGAGAGACGAAATTTCACCCAAAGGGCTGTGCAGAAGAAGATAAAATAAAATAAAATTTCGTTCGGATTTTAACCCCCGGGGGGTTAGCCACCCAGGAAACCCCAAGAAAGCAGTGCGTCATCGAGGACTGTCTAACTTATTTCCAGGATGCGACCCAAACCCGGACTAAAACCCAAGGGACCTATTTCGCTAGGGGAACGGAAACAGGTGTAAGGGAAATTTCGAAATGTTTCCACCCGCCGGGGAATCGAAAACCGGGGCCCCCCGTGTGTAAGCGGCAGCTTTAGCCACCAGGCCACCGGGCCCGGCTTTCCCACGTAACTGATGAGAAGTCTTGGGTAAATGCCAAAAGTTTCAGTTTATTTTTGATAAATTTACGTAATGACATCCACATGGGGCGAACATATCCAAACATTAACACATTTTGCGTAGGTTTCGCTCCAGGCCTCACTGCCCCAAACCCAAAAAATGCTTTTTGGGTTAACAAGATTAGATATCTTGGACTGATACTTTTTAATAACTCTCTGCAGCCTCTCCCCAGTAAGATCAAAGCTTATTAGAATTTAAATTCCCCAAAACCAAGGAACTCATGCGTAGTTTTCTTGGGTTTCCCGGGTAAATTTTTATGCAGGGTTTATCCCGAATCTTGCTGATCTTACAGGCATTTATCGGACTTCCTTAAAAAGTCTGTGAAGGAACCTCTTGAACTTTCCGACGTAGCTCGGGAAAGTTTAAAGAGATTAAAATTAAAATATCTTTTCGAAAGACCCTATACTTAAGATTCCAGATATTAATAAAACTTTTTGTTTGAAAACTGATGCCCCCAAATACTGGCTTAGGTGCGGGGGTTACTACAATACCATGATGGTACTCCCTTCCCTGTATGCTTCCTAAGCGGAAACTCCTTCCCGCAGAAACAAAAAACTCCCCAATAGAAAAAGGAATGTTTAGCCCTTGTGTGGGGTATCTCCAAACTTAAATTTTATTTGCTGGGAAAAGAATTCATTTTAGAAACTGACCACAAACCTTTGATATACCTAGAAACTTTTAAGGGAACCAACAGTCGCCTCTTGAGGTGGACATTGGCACTCCAGGCTTTTAAGTTCCATATTTTTTTTTTATATTTTATTTAAAACATCATAAATTACAAGATAGTATAAAATGTTAAATACCCCAATAATACAGGATCTGAACAAGATTTTCGAAGAATTATATCACAAGTGCAAGAGAAAACATTTGAAACATTTCAAAATACATACACACCATGCACTGACCCCACATTATACAAAATGTAATATATCTGACACATACAAAACAAAACTGTTGGAGGGGGGACCCCCCCCATGAAAACATCTATAAATACACACATCATTCACACACGTATTGATCACAGCAGTGATCAAACATAAATTTCGTAACTTTATATATACATGCAAAATGATTATGAGATTTAACTTAAGAACAAAGTCTGGTAATTATCCTAAAACATTTTTTCTATAACAAAAATAAGCATTACACAAAATTACATAAGCATATAAAGCTCAACAACTGCAAAATTTTTACAGATACGTTCCCTCGCAACGAAACTTAATAACATTACAAAAGTGATGGAAAACAATTATGTAAAAACGAATATAAACCTCGTCTAAGCGAAAAGAAATTCCCTACAAATTTACAATAAAAAAATGCGAAATTAACATACCAGAAAATTATCTTTGCAACAACTGGTTTGACTAACATGGACAGTGACTTCTTTTAAACTCTTTTAATCTCAAGGACCTATTTTATACAAATCTTGGGCTCATCAAAATCTTGCACACAAAACTTACATGTGAACACAGCACCACTCAGTAATACCTTCCCGACCCTCACATTCCTTCACCAGTCCTTTACCTTATACACTCTCCCCCGAAAAAATAATGCAAACCCGCTTATAAAGGAAACCAGCCCCCTTTAACGTATAATATCTCGCCAACTGAATGAGGCCTTTGGGACCGAAAGTTTGCAGTAAGGTCCCCGGGAAAAAAACGTGTCCTCCACTGTTCCCCGTAAATAAGTTTGTTTCTGCAAACCGTTCTATATATGCCCGCCGCAATTGCTCTAATCCTAATTCTTCCTCCCCGTGCCCCCTCATCCCCAGGAAATATACAGAAAATCCACCACTACATACATAATTGCCCTTTTCACTTCTCTGGAGACCCCGCGTACTTCTAATGTTAAGGCTCGCAGGGTCTCTACATTACCCTCACCATCAACCTAAAAACCTTCGCTACCACACCCTCACCTCCCTCAATCTTCACAGAAATAAACCGCATGAAAAGCTTTTTTCCTGTTCTCCACAGTGATCGCAGGTCTGTTCCCTCACCAAACCCATTGAACACAAAACAGCTTTTGATGCTAATATCCCCATTATAAACCTATATACAACTCCCCTACTCTCGGCATTTTAAATTAAGCTTCGAAAGTCATTCCATATTCATTTTCCCCCAAAATACAAGGGATAAACGTCCCCCTGTATGATTTCCGGCCTTTGCTCATCGTCACAAACGCCCCACCCTAAGTTTTTTCCACCTCCCTAATCAATAACAATAACTCAGCATATCCTCGCATTCAATTAATTCTTTTCCGTTCCACCATCTCCGCACATCCTTCATCACTTTCCCCACTCTAACCCCTCTTTCCCCCCCTCCCCCAACGAACCTCTGTTTCACATATAAAGCCTTTACTCTCGGCCCCAACACTAAAAGACCCTACTCCTCCCCCTGCGTATATTTGACATACCACCTCCTTGCTTGCCATTGCCCTCCCCAAAACCCCAAACATAACGTAATGCCCTCCTCTGAATCTCATGTATGTCTGGAGTCCTCATTGGATTACACCCCAGCCATACTCCATACTTTACTATAAACTAATGAATTTACAATTATCGCCCGCTGTTGTAAGGTGACGTCCCCCCCCCGTAAACTCCTTAACCTTTTTAATGCCTTCTCCACCCCACCTCCGAATTCACCTGCCTAGCCTCCTGCGCATCTTTCCATGTATATAACTCCACAAAATTTTAGCCTATCCACTATTCCCACCCAAAACTCCAACCCCAAGCCCCCCCCCCCCAGGCACCCACCTCCAGCAAACTTGATTTTTGCTCTGTTCACCCGCATGCCTGATGCCCCCCGAAAAACTCCAACACACTTTCCACCGTACGCAATCCCTCCCTCCTGCCATCAGAACAGTGGTATCATCCACATACCCCACCACATCTATACACCCATCCCTTTTCCCCATTTAAAATCCCCCCCCCCTCAACGAGCCCTA
>NW_026468259.1:0-10260 GCF_026875155.1 Cherax quadricarinatus | reverse complement strand
CGTGCCAAAACAGGTAAAACTTGAGTTTTTGGCTTAAATAGCTATGCTCTTCTTGCCGAATAAGGCAAGCGAAAAATTACATTTCATTGTGTTTGTTTATTATTAAATTATTGTAAAGTTATCTAAAATATATTTAGTTGGATTAGGCTAAATTAAACTGCACTTGTTATAATAATGTTGGGTAACTTTTCAAAGGTTCTTTTTGTACCATAGTCGTGAAGATTCTACTGTCTTCCATTCATGTTCTTGAATTTGTATTGATAAAGCCACTGGATGGCGAAACGTCTACAATAAAGATGCCCAGATGTTGCACATGTCTTAGTTTCCATCTTGTCGTATTGTGTACCATTCATGTACAACTTGTTAGACACTGTAACATCATGGAATCTTGGTGTAGAGGACATCTACATAACCTTCTTCACGGCTACTACAATTACTACCAACACTAACCCATCCCTTGGGTATGACCTACTTCCATTGGTGAATCCCGCCTACCAGTGACTATGCCCTTGTCTGTTACCCGTCCCTTTCCAAGCTGGTATATAAGCGGCAGCCTTCTTGCCTGTGTTCCAAATCTTCACGATTATGGTGCTCTTCATACACCTCTCAGTGTATATACACTGCAAGACATACACCTTTCAGTGTATATACACTGAAAGACATACACCTCTCAGTGTATATACACGGAAAGACATACACCTCTCAGTGTATATACACTGAAAGACATACACTTCTCAGTGTATATACACTGAAAGACATACACCTCTCAGTGTATATTCACTGAAACATATACACCTCTCAGTGTATATACACTGAAAGACATACACTTCTCAGAGTATATACACGGAAAGACATACACCTCTCAGTGTATATACACTGAAGGTCATGCACCTCTCAGTGTATATACACTGAAAGACATATACCTCACAGGGCATATCCACTGAAAGACATACACCTCTCAGTGTATATACACTGAAGGTCATGCACCTCTCAGTGTATATACACTGAAAGACATATACCTCACAGGGCATATACACTGAAAGACATACACCTCTCAGTATATGCATCAGTATATACCTTTCAGTGTATATACACTGAGAGGTGTATGTCTTTCAGTGTATATACACTGAGAGGTGTAAGTCTTTCAGTGAAATATCCCACTAAAGAGTGTATGTCTTTCAGTGTATATACACTGAGAAGTGTAAATCTTTTAGTGTAAATACACTGAGAGGTGTATGTCTTTCCGTGTATATACACTGAGAAGTGTATGTCTTTCAGTGTATATACACTGAGAGGTGTACGTATGTCAGTGTATATACACTGAGAGATGTATGTCTTTTAGTGTATATACACTGAGAGATGTATGTCTTTTAGTGTATATACACTGAAAGGTGTATGTCTTTCAGTGTATATACACTGAGAGGTGAATGTCTTTGAGTGTATATACACTGAAAAGTGTATGTCTTTCAGTGTATATACACCGAGAGGTTTATGTCTTTCAGTGTATATACACTGAGAGGTGTATGTCCTTTAGTGTATATGCACTGAGAGGTGTATGTCCTTTAGTGTATATGCACTGAGAGGTGTATGTCTTTCAGTGAATATACACCGAGAGGTGTATGTCTTTCAGTGTATATACACTGAGAGGTTTACGTATGACAGTGTATATGCACTGAGAAGTGAATGTCTTTGAGTGTATATAAAACCTGAGAGTGTATATATTTCGTGTATATACACTGAGAGGTGTATGTCTTTTAGTGTATATTCACTGACAGGTATATGTCTTTCAGTGTTTATACACTGAGAGGTGCACGTATGTCAGTGTATATACACTGAGAGATGTATGTCTTTTAGTGTATATACACTGAGAGATGTATGTCTTTTAGTGTATATACACTGAAAGGTGTATGTCTTTCAGTGTATATACACTGAGAGGTGAATGTCTTTGAGTGTATATACACTGAAAAGTGTATGTCTTTCAGTGTATATACACCGAGAGGTTTATGTCTTTCAGTGTATATACACTGAGAGGTGTATGTCCTTTAGTGTATATGCACTGAGAGGTGTATGTTTTCAGTGAATTACACCGAGAGGTGAAATGTCTTTCAGTGTATATACACTGAGAGGTTTACGTATGACAGTGTATATGCACTGAGAAGTGAATGTCTTTGAGTGTATATACACTGAGAGGTGTATATATTTCAGTGTATATACACTGAGAGGTGTATGTCTTTTAGTGTATATTCACTGACAGGTATATGTCTTTCAGTGTTTATACATGAGAGGTGCACGAAATGTCAGTGTATATACACTGAGAGGTGTATGTCTTTCAGTGTATATACACTGAGAGGTGTATGTCTTTCAGTTAAATACCTGAGGGGTTTGTATGTCTTTCAGTGTATATCCCACTGAGAGGTGTATGTCTTTCAGTGTATATACACTGAGAGGTGTATGTCTTCAGTGTATATACACTGAGAAGGGTACGTATGTCAGTATATATGTAATGAGAAATATGCATCTCTCAGTGTATATAAAAGGAATGATGCGCTGGTGGTGACCAGGTGTCATGCAGCCTGAACGAGATAGACTTGAAACTCAATTAACCAACCCAACGTTACACAATATGGGTAATGCGTTGAGGGATAATGACTAATTATAGAGATGACAGCAAAGAAATGAGTGAGATGCTGAAGTCCCAGTATGACTAAAACGTTTAGGGGAGTCGCAAAACCAGACAACGAATCGTCAATCAAATTATTTTTTTATGACCGAGAACGCAAAATCGGGGTTAATTAAAAATTTTTCTGGTATTCCCATAACACCACAAGATTTTGAAAAAAAAAAATAAATGAAAATGGCCATTGCACTCTGCCCCAGACCCAGATTCGTGGAACTTCGGTGTTCATCAAGAACCCTACCTTAAATATTCTATTGACAGGAAGCATAGACACAGTACTCTTACCTCAGTCACTAAAAACAACAGATATAGCTCCATTCCACAAAGGTGGCAGTAAAGCAATTGCGAAGAATTACAGACGGATAGCACTAAAGTCCCATATCATAAAAATGTTTGAAAGGGTTCTTAGAAGCAAGATCGCCAACCACTTAGACACCCATTACTTGAATAACCCAAGGCAACATGGGTTTAGAGCAGGTCGCTCCTGTCTATCCCAACTACTGGATCACTATGACAGACTTTACAAAAACCTTGAACAAGTGCGACCATGGTGTAATAGTACACAAAATACGTGATAGAGGAATAACAGGAAAAGTTGGTAGATGGACCTATAACTTCCTAACAAACAGAACACAAAGAGTAAAAGTAAACAAAGTCAGAGACAGCTACAGTGAAAAGCTCTGTTCCACAAGGAACAGTATTTGCTCCCATCCTGTTTCTCTTCTTCATATCTGACATAGACAGAGATGTAGGCCACAGTATCGTGTCTTCCATTGCGATTGACACCCGAATTTCCATGAGTGTCATCCATCGTAGGCACTCTAAAGTCTCCAGGCGGACATCAACCAAATCTTTATATGGGCCGCAAAAAACAATATGAAGTTCAGCGAAGACAAATTTCAATTACTCCGCTATGGAAAACTTGAGGAATTTAAATCTGTATCGGAATATAAAACAAATTCCAACCATACATTAGAGCGAAAAACTAATATGAAGGACATGGGAATGATAATGTCAGAGAATCTCACTGCAATTATGACAACAAAGATCACAACAATTGATTCCAATTACTCTGTTTACCAGGAAGTAAGAGAGTCCATTAGCCTCTTCTAGGAGCTGAATCCCTCAGAGGGCTGAGAAGGATGAGATGACGCCTCCTTTACCGTAGAATTTTCTCCACAACAATGTATCTACCACATCTAGGAATATGATAGTATGGGTAATGAGAACCTTCAAAACTAGGAATGCCAAGCCCATGATGATTCTCTTCAAATTTCTTGGCCTCTCTAGGCTGGAATATTGCTATACACTAACGGCCCCTTTCAAGGCAGGAGAAATTGCAGACATAGAGAATATACAGAGAACTTTCACGGCACGTATAAGCACGATAAAGCTGGGAATGGTTGAAGTACCTTGATTTGTAACTCCATGGAACACAGGCGAGAAGGATACATGATAATATACACTTTGAAAATCCTAGAGGGACTGGTCCCAAATCTGTGCACGAAAATCATTCCCTATGAAAGAAAAAGACTTCGCAGGAATTGCAACATCGCCCCCCTCCCCAGGAAAAGCAGGGGCGTCACGAGTACGGTCAGAGACAACGTAGTAAGTATCAGGGGCCCAAGACTGTTCAGCTGCCTCCCAGTTTACATAAGGGGGATTACCAATAGACCTCTGTCTCTCTTCAAGAAAACGCTGGATAGGCACCTAAAGTCAGTTCCTGACCAGCCGGGCTGTGGCTCATACGTCGGTTCACGTGTGGGCAGCAGTAAAAGCCTGGTTGATCAGCCCTTGATCCACCGCGAGAGCTGGTCACGGACCAGGTCTCGGGGGCGATGCCCCCCGAGACCCCCTGTAGGTTACTCCGGTAAAATGACAGGAATAAAAACAATGGAAGATTGTTACAAGGGACGTAGTTTTATGTTAGACAATTATTGGAGAAAAAAAATTTAATTAAATTTTATCCAAGGGGTGGGAGGGCAGCTCCAATCCCTGGGTAAAGGGCCCCATTGAAGTAAAAGGGGGAGAAATGCTGGGCCCTCATCCAAAAGGGACCGATGCTAATTTGGGGGGGTTTAGGGTGTTGTGTAGGAGGTTCTAACATTTTGCCTTTGTTGTTAACAGTAGACGGGTACCTGATCTGTCAGAACAGCAGCTCTGGGTCTTATAAAAAGGGAATTCTTCAAAAACTTGTCCAATCTTTGGACGAAGACTCTTGGATAGTGGTTGGTTCCACAGACCCCCCTACCCCTGCTTTGCCTCACTGGTACGTAATAAGCCACTGTACGGCCCGTGCTGTATTTTACAATTTTGATGGATGAAACATCAATCCAGGCTGGGGGAAAATGATTACTCAAACTCTTCCTCTCCTTAACCCCCCTGTTTTTTAAGACTGATGGCACTGTGTGGGGGAAAGTTTTTCAATAAAGATTCCCATATATTGGCATAAGTATTCTCAATTCTTTAAATTTGCCCTAAGTTTTGGGGTGGCATCCCGGGGAAGGACCCGAAAGGATACTTGGATCACTTGTAGCGTCCTCGTTAACCCTCAAAGACAAGGGATGTTTTTCCCCCAAAACCTGTGCCCCCTGTTCACCGAGCAGTAAGTAGGTACTCGGGAAAAACCCCCTGTGTATTTTTCACCACATGGTTTACAGGGGATCGAGTTTCAACTCCTGGCCCCTGCCTCTTCGCTTATTTTGAGAGCTCTGTCGTGCATCTTCTTGAAGCTTTGTATGAATGCAACTTGACGAGTGAGTTTTATCCAGGGAGAGGGGGCTAAATGTACCATTATAAATAAACCAGTTTGATGACAGTGGCTTTATTTAGGTTATCCTGGGTTACTAACTCTTCTGGTTAATAATCTGAACAAAACCTTCATATGTAAATTATGTGCAAGAAAGATATACAGTACCGACAAGATGAAAGTTAAGACACATGTGCAACATCTGGGTATCTTTATTGTAGACGTTTCGCCATCCAATGGCTTTATCAGTACAAATTTTAGGAGATAACTAGAAGACATTAGAACTATATACAGAAGAGGAGGTAATCAGTCCCTCAGTCTTGGAGTTGGTGTTGAGAGCATCGTGGTGGTAGAGATTCTGGATCACAGGCAAGGAGGCTGGAGCTTAGTATATAGGCGTCAGTGGATAGGGACGTGTAGCGGACGAGGGCATAGTTAGGTCCTACCCAAAGAGATGGGTTAGTTGTAGTAGCCGTGAAGAAGGTTATGTAGATGTCGTCTGAACCAAGATTCCATGATTTTTCAGTGTTTGACAAGTTGTGCAAGAACGGTAGGACCTACTTCCACTGGGGAATCCCGCCTACCAGTGACTATGCCCTCGTCTGCTACACGTCCCTATCCACTGACACCTATATAAACGCCAGCCTCCTTGCCTGTGATCCAGAATCTCTACCACCACGGTGCTCTCAACAACAACTCCAAGATTGAAGGATTGATTACCTCATCTTCTGCATATAGTTCTAATGTCTTCTAGTTATCTCCTTGAATTTGTACTGATAAAGCCACTGGATGGCGAAATGTCTACAGTAAATATAATCAGATGTTGCACAAGTGTCTTAACTTTCATATGTAAATTAAACTTAGTGATAATACAACAAATTTAATATGTAAACAAATGAGGGATCCCTGCAAGGGAGAGCGAGTGGTTAGGCGCACACCATAACGAAATTAAATAAAAGGTCACTATAACGTTATCATTCCTGCAATCGAAGTAATAAAGACAGGCTGCTGTTGCATATATTAATGGGCTATTGAACACGAATCCAGAAAAAACAGTAAAATCAAAACGTTTTAGTTACTCCTCTGCATTTACAATTTTCTATAAAGACGTTGTAACAAAGAATGAATTTCTGAGATGAAAATATGGGGTAACATTAGTAAATAAACAAGTGACAACGCCATCTCAAAAGTGAAATAGGCGAGAGGAAGTCTGAAATTTCAAGAAATTTGGAAGTGCCACAGAGCTACAAATAGTCAACTTACCAGGACAAGTAAACCCAAAGTCAGAAAGTCAAGTGTAAGTCAAGTTGGATAGCACATAGAAGCCAGAAAATTTAAAAAACAAACAAAAAGGAAGAAAGTGAAAACCAAACAAAAGTATCAGTGAAGGTTGTCATATCAGTTGTCCTGCAGGAAGTACTACTGCCAGAATCTGGTTGTCATATCAGTAGTCCTGCAGGAAGTACTAACTTTCCCCTAGTCTGGTTGTCATATCAGTTGTCCTGCAGGAAGTACTACTGCCAGACTCTGGTTGTCATATCAGTTGTCCTACAGGAAGTACTACTGCCAGAGTCTGGTTGTCATATCAGTTGTCCTGCAGGAAGTACGACTGCCATAGTCTGGTTGTCATATCAGTAGTCCTGCAGGAAGTGCTACTGCCAGAGTCTGGTTGCCATATCAGTTGTCCTGCAGGAAGTAAATACTGCCATAGTCCCGGTTGTCATATCAGTTGTCCCTGCAGAAGTATTACTGCCACAGTCTGGTTGTCATTCAGTTGTCCTGCAGGAAGTACTACTGCCATAGTCTGGTTGTCATATCAGTTGTCGTCCCCGGAAGTACTACTGCCATAGTTGGGTTTTCCCCAAACAGTTGTCCCGCAGGAAGTACTACTGCCATAGTCTGGTTGTCATATCAGTTTCCTGCAGGGAAAATACACTGCCCCTAGTCTGGGTTGTCATATCAATTGTCCTCAGGGAAATACTACTGCCATAATCTGGTTGTCATATCAGATCTCGTCTAGGGAAATACTACTACCATAGCCTGGTTTTCATATCATTGTCGTGCAGGAAGTACTACTGCCATAGTCTGGTTGCCATAATCATTTGTCCTCCAGGAATGCTAACTGCCATAGTCTGGTTGTTATATCAGTTGACCTGCAGGAAGTACTACTGCCATAGTCTGGTTGTCATATCAGTTGTCCTGCAGGGAAATACTACTGCCATATCTGGTTGTCATATCAGTTGTCCTGGGAGGAAGTACTACTGCCATAGTCTGGTTGTCATATCAGTTGTCCTCCAGGAAGTACTACTGCCATAGTCTTTGGGTTTTATATCAGTTGACCTGCAGGAAGTAAATACTGCCATAGACTGGTTGTCATATCAGTTGTCCTGCAGGGAAATACTACTGCCATAGTCTGGTTGTCATTTTCGTTGTCCCTGCAGGAAATACTACTGCCATAGTCTGGTTGTCAATCAGTTGTCCTGCAGGAAGTACTAGTGACATAGAACTGGTTGTCATATCATTGTCCTGCAGAAAGTACTACTGCCATAGTCTGGTTGTCATATCAGTTGTCCTGCAGAAGTACTTTCTGCCATAGACTGGTTGTCATATCAGTTGTCCTGCAGGAAGTACTACTGCCATAGTATGATTGTCATGTCAGTTGTCCTGCAGGAAGTACTACTGTCATAGAAAGGTTGTCATATCAGTTGTCTGCAGGGAAATGCTACTGCCAAAGTCTGGTTGTCATATCATTGTCCTGCAGGAATTACTACTGCCATAGTCTGGTTGTCATATCAGTTGTCTTTCAGGAAGTACTACTGCCAAGTCTGGGTTTTCATATCAGTTGTCCTGCAGGAAGTACTACTGCCATAATCTGGTTGTCATAAACAGTTGTCCTGTAGGAAGTAACTACTGCCATAGTCTGGTTGTCATATCAGTTGTCGTCCAGGGAAGTACTACTGCCATAGTCTGGTTGTCAGATCAGTTTGTCCTGCAGGAAGTACTACTTTCCAAGTCTGGTTCTCATATCAGTTGCCTGAGAAGTACTACTGTCATAGTCTGGTTGTTCACATCAGTTGTCCTGCAGGAAGTACACTGCCATATCTGTTTCATATCAATGTCCCCCAGGGAAATACTACTGCCATAGTCTGGTTGTCATATCAGGGTTTTCCTGCTGGAAGTACTACTGCCATAGTCTAGTTGTCATATCAGTTGTGCTTCAGGAAGTACTACTGCCATAGTCTGATTGTCACATCAGTCGTCCTGCAGGAATTACTACTGCCATAGTTTGGTTGTCATATCAGTTGTCGTCCAGGAAGTACTACTGCTATAGTCTGGTTGTCATATCAGTTGTCGTCCAGGAAGAACTACTGCCATAGTCTGGTTGTCATGTCAGTTGTCGTCCAAGAAAGTACTACTGCCATAGTCTGGTTGCCATGTCAGTTGTCGTCCAGGAAGTACTACTGCCATACTCTGGTTGTCGTCCAGGAAGTACTGCTGCCATAGTCTGGTTGTCATATCAGTTGTCGTCCAGAAAGTACTACTGACATAGTCTGGTTGTCGTCCAGGAAGTACTACTGCCATAGTCTGGTTGTCATATCAGTTGTCCTCCAGGAAGTACTACTGCCATAGTCTGGCTGTTATATCAGTTGTCCTGCAGGAAGTACTACTGCCATAGTCTGGTTATCATATCAGTTGTCCTGCAGGAAGTACTACTGCCATAGTCTGGTTGTCATATCTGTTGTCCTGCAGGAAGTACTACTGCCATAGTCTGGTTGTCATATCAGTTGTTCTCCAGGAAGTACTACTTTCATAGTCTGGTTGTCATATCAGTTGTCCTGCAGGATGTACTACTGCCACAATCTGGTTGTCATATCAGTTGTCCTGCAGGAAGTACTACTGCCATAGTCTGGTTGTCATATCAGTTGTTCTCCAGGAAGTACTACTTTCATAGTCTGGTTGTCATATCAGTTGTCCTGCAGGATGTACTACTGCCACAATCTGGTTGTCATATCAGTTGTCCTGCAGGAAGTTCTAGTGCCATAGTCTGGTTCTCATATCAGTTGTCCTGCAGGAAGTACTACTTTCATAGTCTTGTTGTCATATCAGTTGTCTTGCAGGAAGTACTACTGCCAGAGTCTGGTTGTCATATCCGTTGTCCTGCAGGAAGTACTAATGCCATAGTCTGGTTGTCATATCAGTTGTCCTGTAGAAAGTACTACTGCCATAGTCTGGTTGTCATATCAGTTGTCCTGCAGGAAGTACTACTGCCATAGTCTGGTTGTAATGTCAGTTGTCGTCCAGGAAGTACTAATGCCATAGTCTGGTTGTCATATCAGTTATCGTGCAGGAAGTGCTACTGGCAGTCTTTTTGTCATATCAGTTGTCCCTCCAGGAAGTACTACTGCCATTGTCTGGCTGTCACATCAGTTTTCCTGCAGGAAGTACTACTGCCATAGTCCGGTTGTCATATCAGTTGTCCCTCCAGGAAGTACTACTGCCATAGTCTGGCTGTCACATCAGTTTTCCTGCAGGAAGTACTACTGCCATAGTCTGGTTGTCATATCAGTTGTCCTCTGTTATATCTTTGAAATTGGTCATCCTGTGTTATTTAAATATTGTAAGAGCATGTGTTCATCACTTAATATTATAGCGCGAAAGTCCCCGTTTATAGCTAAAATAGAGACTTTCGGCGTTATATTATTTTTTTTTATATTTTATTTAAAACAGTGCGATACAAATGACAGAAATATATTAAAAAGATACACGACAAAAGAACACTGCACTAGAATCTCACTTAACCCGAAACATAATAACACCTATACATTTAAAGTGG
>NW_026468258.1:0-13151 GCF_026875155.1 Cherax quadricarinatus | reverse complement strand
TTAATCTGTTCCAGACTCCCAGAAATATTAACAAAAAAATAACATTTTATAGAGAATAACTATAGTTTTACATACAGAAATCAATGAGAAATAATTATAAAGCACTAATGAAATGGATAAATGAATATTTAAATCACTTTTACCTTTATTAAAGTCTCTTGTTGGAGTATGGAAGACGGCGAGGAGGAGAGAGGGAGGAGAGGTTATCTTTACCACCATCGATACCACCCTCTACCACCATTGAATTCTAACGTGTTTCTCACCTTCTTTATCAGAGGGCTGGCACTCGGAGCTTTCTTTGGCACTATGGTGCTTAATTTGCAGTCACACTCATTAAACAAGCACAAAAAACAATAGATTATTACAAAATGATTCGTATGAATGCACAGGGTAATGTTCACTCGGCAAGAAACAAAGCCAGACTGACTCAATGTGTGTGTGGGATGTGTTGTGTGGACGTGGGCAGACAAACATGTTCGGTACAGCAGACGAAAACCAAGGTGATGAACGAAAACTGGGACAATATTTTGGTGTAAAAAGTAGTCGAAAAGCGAACTTAACGAAAACTGAGGTTCCACTGTATTTCCAAGCACTCTCAGCGTTGTTGAACTGCAACATCATCAGGTAACAACCCCAGAGCACCTTTTATTTTCTGAATACCCCAAAAACTTGCCCACAAAGTACACAAGCACCTGCTTCTTGCCATGTTGGTTCAGAGTGAGTGGGGGGAGGGGGGGCTGCAAAACCTAATCTCCCAGACAGAAAACAGAAGAGCATCATATTATTATAGGTAGTAGGTTAGTAGACAGCAACCACCCAGGGAGGTACTACCATCCTGTCAAGTAAGTGTAAAACGAAAGCCTGTAATTATTTTACATGATGGTAGGATTGCTGGTGTCTTTTGTCTCTCACAAATATGCAAGATTACAGGTACGTCTTGCTACTTCTACTTACACTTAGGTCACACTACACATACATGTACAAGCATATATATACACACCCCTCTGGGTTTTCTTCTATTTTCTTTCTAGTTCTTGTTCTTGTTTATTTTCTCTTATCTCCATGGGGAAGTGGAACAGAATTCTTCCTCCGTAAGCCATGCGTGTTGTAAGAGGCGACTAAAATGCCTGGAGCAAGGGGCTAATAACCCCTTCTATATAAATTACTAAATTTAAAAGGAGAAACTTTTGTTTTTCTTTTTGGGCCACCCTGCCTCAGTGGGATATGGCTGGTTTGTTGAAAGAAAGTAAGTAAGTTCTTGTTCTTATTACTTTTCCTTTTATATCCATGGGGAAGTGGAATAAGAATATTTCCTCCGTAAGCCATGTGTGTTGTAGAAGTCAACTAAAATGTGGGGAACAGAGAGCTAGTAACCCCTTTTCCTGTAATAATTACTAGAAAGGATAAGAACAAAATTGTCAATGTGGGATTTCTGAATGTGCGTGGATGTTGTGTGAGTGATATGAGAGATGATTGTAGATGTTATGAATGAGAAGAAGCTGGATGTCCTGGCTTTAAGTGAAACAAAGCTGAAGGGGGTGGAGAGTTTCAGTGGAGAGGAATAAATGGGATTAGGTCAGGGGTTTCAAATAGTTAGAGCTAAAGAATGAGTAGCAATAATGTTGAAGGATAAGCTATGGCAGGAAAAGAGGGACTATAAATGTATTAATTCAAAGATTATGTGGAGTAAAATAAAGGTTGGATGTGAAAAGTGGGTTATAGTAAGTGTATATGCACCTTGAGAAGAGAGATTTTGGGAAATGTTGAGTGAATGAGGGAAGTTTTGAACCAAGTATGAGAGTACTTGTGGTTGGGGATTTCAATGCTAAAGTGGGTAAAAATGTTGTGGAGGGAGTAGTAGGTAAATTTGGGGTTCCATGGGTAAATGAAAATGGGGAGCCTTTAATTAAGCTATGTGTAGAAAGAGGTTTGGTAATTAGTAATACATATTTTATGAAAAAGAGGATAAATAAATATACAAGGTATGATATAGCACATAATGAAAGTTTGTTAGATTACGTATTGGTGGATAAAAGGTTGATGGGTAGGTTCCAGGATGTACACGTTTATAGAGGGGCAACTGATATATCGGATCATTATTTAGTTGTTACAGTTAGAGTAAGAGGTAGATGGGACAAGAGGAAAATGGCAACAACAAGTAAGAGGGAGGTGAAAGTGTATAAATAAAGGGAGGAGGAAGTTCGAGTGAGATATTAGCAACTATTGGCAGAAAGGTGGGTTGGTGCAAGTGTGAATAGTGTGTGTGTGGGGGGGGGTTGAAGAGGGTTGGAATATTTTTAAAAATGCAGTATTAGAATGTGGGGCAGAAGTTTGTGGTTATAGGAGGGTGGGTGCAGGTGAAAAGAGGAGTGTTTGGTGGAATGATGAAGTAAAGGGTGTGATAAAAGAGTAAAAGGAAGCTTATGAGAGGTTTTTACAAAGCAGAAGTGTTATAAGAAGAGCAGAGTATATGGATAGTAAAAGATAGGTGAAGAGAGTGGTGAGAGAGAGTGCAAAAGGAAAGCAGATGATAGTGGGAGAGGCACTGTCAAGAAATTTTAATGAAAATGAGAAAATTTTTGGAGTGAGCTAAACAAGTTAAGAAAGCCTAGGGAACGAATGGATTTGTCAGTTAAAAACAGAGTAGGAGAGTTAGTAGATGGGGAGATGGAGTTATTGGGTAGAAGGCGAGAATACTTTGAGGAACTTTTAAATGTCGCCGAAGAAAGGGAGGCAGTAATTTCATGCACTAGCCAAGGAGGTATACCATCTTTTAGGAGTGAAGAAGAGCAGGATGTGAGTGTGGGGGAGGTATGTGAGGCATTACGTAGAATGAAATGGGGTAAAGCAGCTGGAACTGACGGGATCATGACATTGTTAAACGATCTAGTGTTGCAGTGGTTGGTATTTTTGTTTAATAAATGTATGAAAGAGGGGAAGGTACCTAGGGATTGGCAGAGAGCATGTATAGTCCCTTTATATAAAGGGAAGGGGGACAAAAGAGATTGTAAAAATTATAGGGGAATAAGTTTACCGAGTTTACCAGGAAAAGTGTACGGTAGGGTTGTTATTGTAAGAATTAGAGGAAAGACAGAATGTAGGATTGCGGATGAGCAAGGAGGTTTTAAAGTGGGTAGGGGATGTGTAGATCAAGTGTTTATATTGAAGCATATACGTGAACATTATTTAGATATAGGTAGGGAAGTTTTCATTGCATTTATGGATTTAGAAAAGGCGAATGATAGTGGATAGGGGAGCACTGTGGCAGATGTTGCAAGTATATGGAATAGGTTGTAAGGTACTAAATGCTGTAAAGAGTTTTTATGAGGATAGTGAGGCTCAGGTTAGGGTGTGTAGAAGAGAGGGAGACTACTTCTCGGTAAAAGTAGGTCTTAGACAGGGATGTGTAATGTCACCATGGTTGTTTAATATATTTATAGATGGGGTTGTAAAAGAAGTAAATGCTAGGGTGTTCGGGAGAGGGGTGGGATTAAATTATGGGGAATCAATACAAAATGGGAATTGACAGTTAGTTTTTGCTGACGATACTCTGCTTATTGGAGATTCTGAAGAAAAATTGCAAAGGTTAGTGGACGAGTTTGGGAGTGTATGTAAAGGTAGAAAGTTGAAAGTGAACATACAAAAGAGTAAGGTGATAAGGGTATCAAATGATTTAGATAAAGAAAAATTGGATATCAAATTGGGGAGGAGGAGTATGGAAGTGAATGTTTTCGGGTATTTGGGAGTTAACGTGTCAGCAGATGGATTTATGAAGGATGAGGGTAATTATAGAATTGATGAAGGAAAAAAGTTGAGTGGTGTGTTGAGGTATATGTGGAGACAAAAAGCATTATCTATGGAGGCAAAGAAGGGAATGTATGAAAGTATAATAGTACCAACACGCTTATATGGGTATGAAGCTTTGGTTGTAAATGCTGCAGCGAGGAGGCGGTTGGAGGCAGTGGAGATGTCCTGTCTAAGGGCAATGTATCAATGTGTGGTGTAAATGTTATGCAGAAAATTCGGAGTGTGGAAATTAAGAGAAGGTGTGGAGTTAATAAAAATATTAGTCAGAGGGCTGAAGAGGGGTTGTTGAGGTGGTTTGGTCATTTAGAGAGAATGGATCAAAGTAGAATGACATGGAGAATGTGTAAATCTATAGGGGAACGAAGGCGGGGTAGGGGTCGTCCTCATACAGGTTGGAGGGAGGGGGTAAGGAGGTTTTGTGGGAGATGGGCTTGGACTTCCAACAAGCGCGTGCGAGCGTGTTAGGAGTAAATTTTGACGAATGGTATTTGGGACATGACGAGCTGTTGGAGTGTGAGCAGGGTAATATTTAGTGAAGGGATTCAGGGAAACCGGTTGTTTTTATATAGCCGGACTTGAGTCCTGGAAATGGGAAGTACATACAATGCCTTCACTTTAAGGAGGGGTTTAGGATATTGGCAGTTGGGAGGGATATGTTGTGTATCTTTATACGTATACTGCAAAAACAGTGATTATATGTAAGTGAGGTGAAAGTGTTGAATGATGATTAAAGTATTTTCTTTTTGGGGATTTTCTTTTGGGTCACCCTGCCTCGGTGGGAGACGGCCGATTTGTTTAAAAAAAAAAAATTAAAACAAACTAATTCATCATTACTCTCTTGTTTTCTTGCAGTTAAACATCAATTAACGTGCATTATGTTGTTACAAAAATGTTATTTCATATTGCACAGGATAATTGAATATCTAAATATATTTTTATTTATTATTTTTACCTTAAAGATTGATGAATATCATTTCCTATGGTGGTGTATATAGTTTCCCAGCCTCCTTAACATACAAGTGATGAGATCTTATGCTAAGTCAAGCCAGGTGTACCTTAATGACTCGCCACAGTTCATCTTTCACAAACACTGCATTGAAATCCTAAATTCTACTCATTAGCCATAACTGCTATCTACATAACAGGTATAAATAGGAATGGACTGGCATGAGGCTTTAAAATGAATGGTACTAATATAGTAGTATATGCTAAATATGGTAAGCATTATTCTGAATTTGATAAATAAACTAATATAATGTACTCTTCTAGAGTGTTTGGTGATGATAGGTTTTATTTATAAATGCCATGACTAGCTGAGACAAATGAAATCTAAATTTGGCATCACAGACTTAGCCTGGTAGTCTTATGAAGTGCTAATGATTTCTCCTCATGATTCCTCTTCCATCAGGCCAGCTCTCACTTGAAGCAGAAAAAACTTGGCTTCAGTATGAATCGGAGCGCTGGGGTCTCAAGTTCAACCTTGAAGGTAGCCATTAAAGAAATAGAGTAGCATTTACTTTTAGTCAGTTGCTGTTATTGTAGCACATTACTGTTGCTTGATGTACATCATTCTGTCTTTTAGTTGCATCCCTACATGGGACAAATTCCTTTTCTGATTACAAAAATTATTATAACAACATGGTAAAAGATGTAACAGTACAAGTCTCTGCATATAATATCAAGTTATCATAACATGAAATTCCCTGGTAGATGATTTGGGCCTGGTGGCCCTGGTACCCCACATTTCCCTGGTCTTATTCCTTACGACCTCATCTTGTGGCAGTTTGTGAAAGATTTTTTTCAAGATACCAGTACCTAATATTAAAACACTTCATACTAGAATAAATGATGGCATCAGAAATCACTTGATATGTTGACCCATACACAAATGAGCCGGGATTTCATATGTTTTATGGCCCACAAAAGGTGCACATATTGAGGCTACGTAGATCAGACAACAGTGAAGCTATAAAAAAACTATTACATTGGGTATCCCACAGAAAACTGCATTTTTTATTTACCATTTTGTTGTAAGACATGTTTAAAATCTGAAAAGGACTTTGTGGACACTTAGTTGGTGTTTCTTAGGGCCCTTGAAATGTACTTCTTGGTAAAATAGGTGTTGGTGACTGGACTACTAGTGAAATGCTTGATGCACATTAATATAATCAAATGTACCTCCCAAAATGCTGATGCTCTGGTAATACTGCTTTACCATGTGGCTTGAGCTGTCATAGTTGTCCTTTTAGTATGTGAAAACCAAGCTTTGCATGTTAAGAGTATGTTAAAGTTTAGTAAGAAAACCAAAATACAAAAAAGGTGCATATGCACCTTTACAAAATGCTTCCATTATTTATTTATTAATTTCTCAACAAAATTTTCGGGAATCAGAAATGCATATTATGCCAGAAATTTAGTGTTACGAAGTTGGTAATTGTTTTCACTATTGTGAAAAATTAAAGAATAAAAATAAAATTTCAAACGTATTACCCTGAGAAACAAAGTTTGACAAGATATTTGAGTGATTAGTGATTTACATAATAGTAAAATAGTTTTTTCTATGGATGGGATGTGAAGCTTTAGAAGGAAGGTGCTTTGTGTTAGTTTCCTTCCTTTATTATGATGTATGAAGCATTGATACATCAGTGATAGTTTTATGTACCTCATTAGAGACTTTCTAACATTCCACAGGACCAATTTACCTTTCAGGATTTGACCACCAAAAACACATTTTTTTGTTTGTTAACCAGTGCTTTGGGTTTATCAAACTTTTAATTGGATTTCTATCAAACTTTTAATTTTGAACCCTTATGTCTTTACGAATGGTTGTGAAAAATGGAACATCATACCTTCCTTGCCACTTGAACGCAAATGTGTTATTGGCATAAAACTTTTGCAATTCATTTTTTCCTGCCCCTTTTGCCAATAAAGACATAGGTTTAATTTTAAATTAGGTTGTGCCAAAATTCTGTGATAATGGCATGAAGGCATTACTAATAATTTCTGCAACTTCTGGATTGAAAAACATGGGAAAAATAGGGTTACGTTCCTCAGACCTGCATGAGAGAGAGAAAAAAAATTAGAGGAAAATAGTTTTTCCCTCCCAACATTGTCAATGATGATGCTCTGTGGTGAAATGCCTGAAGTCTAACGAAGTTTAGACAATTAAAAGAGTACATTAGCCAAGAAATGGTTACATTAGTATGTACTGTATATTATTTGTTACTTACCTTCAAGTTAAGTTCAGGGTGGAGAGAGCAGCTGTGGTCCTATTAAGCTGAGGTTAGAGATTGGGACTTTTTTGATGTTGAAGGTTGGAGCTCTTGTGTTGATGCAGCTTCATCAGTTGGTTGCAGTGAAGTACTCAGGTACTCTGTCATATGATGCTTGTTTGTTTTACCCTGCAGTTCTTTATACAACAGACAATAAGGTCCAAGCATCTGTTTTAGAGCATGTTTTACAACACTGCTTTGAGATGAGTCATGGTCCTTTCCAGCAAACAAGTCTGCAACTTACGAACAGTTTGCAGTGACACTTCATTCTCATTTTTCTGTTCTCTGCAGTTGAGAATTTAATTAATGCAATGTTTCCCCTGCACTTGTGCAACATTTGTGTATCTTTATTCTGAAAACATTTCACCAGCCAGTGGCTTCTTCAGTCAAATGCAGAGAAAGGTGGAAGATGAGGAAGAGTTTGAGGTAATCAGTCCACCAGCCTGGACTGAACAAATTGGCTAAGGGACTGATTACCTCCAACTCCACATCTTTCACCTTCCTCTGCATTGGACTGAGGAAGCCACTGGCTGGTGAATTTTTTTTTTTCTTTTTTTCCAACAAGTCGGCCGTCTCCCACCGAGGCAGGGTGACCCAAAGAGAAAGAAAATACCCCAAAAGAAAACACTTTCATCATCATTCAACACTTTCACCTCACTCACACATAATCACTGTTTTTGCAGAGGTGCCCAGAATACAACAGCTTAGAAGTATATACATAAAAATACACAATGTATCTCTCCAAACTGCTGGTAAAATGTCTCCAGAATAAAGATGCCCAAATGTTGCACAAGTGTCTCATTATCAACTTGTCAGTTTTCCAAACCATTCATTCAAACAAATTTCTTCTGTAGTTGGCTCTTCATCATCATCTTTCAAGAGTTCATTGATGTTATCTTGCTGCATATCTTCAAATCCCTCACCTGGCACACTCCTACCCAGACCATCAGTTTCCTGAACTTAACTTTCCACGCCTTATATTTCTTTAACCAGCATTTATTGTTGATCTTGGGTAATGATCCTGTGTCTTTTTCACGTAAAGGAGTGCATCTTCAATATTAAATTTGTGCCAGGACTCTTGACATTATACTGTCTGCGTCAGTTGCTGCTACTAGTTTACTGAGCACACTGTGTGTACTGGCATTTGAATGTTTTGACAACTCAGTCCAGTGGTTGTATCAAGGATGTTGTATTTGGCTGCAACAAGACAATATTGGCACCTGGTTCCACATCCTTCAGGATTTGTAGATGACTATGACAATTATCAAGGATGAGATCCCTGTATGCAAGATTTTTCAGGCACAGGTGCATCCTCATTTCAGGAATTAAGTGAAGAAGGCCTTGGTCATCTATGCAATGGTGCTGGACGTTCAGATAACAGGCAAGGGATTTTTGGAGTGATAAACCAGCAAGGGTTTACATTTAAAGTCCCCTGATGCATTACTACAAAGAAGCAAGCTGAAATGGTCTTTTGCAGCCTTGAATTTGTGAGCAGTTTTCTCATTTGGTAATGTGTGTTCTGGATGGCATCTTCCAGAACAAACCTGTCTCATTCAGGCTTGTAGCCATCCTCAGAGATAGTGCTAATTACCTCAGCCAAGAACTTTCCTGAGGTCAGCAAAGGCACTTACACAAATAACCCGCACATAGAAGAGAGGAGCTTATGACGACGTTTCGGTCCGACTTGGACCATTTACAAAGTCACACTAACAAGAAGTGGAGCAGGACGGGTATATGTAGGCAGGAAGTAGTAGTGGTGGTAGCAGCAGCAGTAGTAGTAGTAGTAGTGGGGAATTGAGGAGGAGGAGCCAGTCAAATACAAATAAAAGGGAAGCACTGCAAGGGAGCTAGGTGCCCACAGAGGGAGAGCAAGAACACAGAGGTGGGGGAGAGGGGAAGTAATGAAATAAATAATGAAGGAACAGAAACACAAGACAAGAAAGAAAGGCAGCCCAGAAGAAAAAGAGGAAAGGAGAAGAGGGAGAAGAAGAAAAAAGGAGGAATCAGGTTAAGTCACGGGTGTTCTGAAGTTTGGAGCATTTTACAATGTAGTGGGAGAGGAAGGCATCTACAGAGACGAAGCCAGGACTAAGATTCATACAGGGAAAGTTGTGTATTAGGGAGGATTCAACCAGACGGCGACTGTTAAAGTTGGAAGTAGGGAAGACAGTTTTAGCAGAAGACCAGTCAATAGGATGGCTGTGATCTCTGATGTGACAGAAAAGAGCATTATTAGTGTCGGCAAGCCTAACACTATTTTTGTGCTCCCTAAGTCTGTCAGAAAGAGGTCAACCAGTTTCTCCAAAGTATTGAAGAGGACAGTAGGAGCAAGAAATAGAGTAGACACCAGGAACATCTGTAGAGGGAGGAGAGGTATGAACAAGATTAGTGCGAAGAGTGTTAGTCTGGCGGAAAGTAAGCTTGATGTCTAAGGGATGGAGAGAATTGCTGAGATTAGAAAGACTGGAAATGTAGGGAAAGCAGAGGACAGAAGAGCTCTCTTCCCAGAGAAGTTTATATTATGCAAACCACTGTGCATTTTTAAATCTATTAAACCATCCAAAACTAAATGTGCACTTATTTTTGAACTGTCCTTTCTCATACACCATTTTATAGTATGATGAGGCTTTTTTCCTAATAATAAGGGCATCACGTGCTACATCTTTCTTTGCTTTTCATTCCACACATTTGGTAAACTTTGTTTTATTTAACTGTATTGCTCTGTTACTCATTCTTTTCACTGTGTAACATTGAGGATTACATATTGCACAAGCCTTTATCTTTGCCTTAAATTGACCAAATTATTGATTCTCTAACACCAAACACTCATGCCATCTCCACAATATATGCACCACCCTTCAGCTTTTCAATTACTTTCAATTTTTTTCATAACCGTCAGTTTCACATTTAATCATCTTCCCTGCTTCATAAACAGGGAAGAAGATTTCTTTTGGCCAGTGTTTTATAAACATTGGTGACTGAGAGAAGCAACATTCAAGGATATGCCTGATTTTCAAAATAAAAAAGGCTGTACACTACTGTGAAGAGTTCCTTTTCATTTAGAAGAATTATTGCTGTTTAGCCATGGTGGTTACATATCTATATACTGTACAGTACTTGAATATTCTTTTCTCCTGCTCTTTGATTATATATTTGTACCAACACAATTAAATTTCAAAATATGTGAATCTCTGATCTTTTTTTCTATAATTATGTATTTATTTTAGCTATGGCTTGTCAGGAAGAATCACAGTCCACCCCAGCATTGATTCACATTCCTGAGAGCAGCAGTGGTATGACCTTCGTGGGAGGAGGTGGCAGTGAAATGGGGGCTGTGGGCGGGGCAGGAGGGCCAGGTTCTGGAGTACCAGAAAACAATTTACGTGAATCTTGCACTCGCCTTTCTATTTCACTGGAGGAAAATGGCTTATATAAGGTATGTACAACAACACAGATGTATATGTAAAATATGGCTTAAGTATGTTCTCCTAGATAAAATTGCTTAAATAATTATGTACTTAATACTGTAATGCAGCTATTACTAATGTAAATATGCTTCTATGGAATGATGCAGTACATGATAGAACACTTAATTTAACCAATTTTACAGGAGTAGAGGCACAGGTAATAGCTAGGTAAGACATGGGCTGTTCATTCTGGTTAAACTAATCGCCTGAAAATAAGATTTTTAGAAATACAGTACCATAATACCATTTATTCATTAAGTTGGCATTAGACTGAAATGTGACAAGCACATTTGGAAATATACTGGTAGCAAGGAATCCATTTATTGCCATGTTTCACCGTTGTATGAAACTAGGGTGATTTTTTTAAATTATTCCCTGTTACCATTGTTTTTATTTCCATTTAGTATTAGTTTACGATATTGTCTGCCTATAAACTAATTTTGTGTATTTACTAAATATGCACTCCTTTAAACAATAAAAGAAGAATTTTATCTTGAAAATACAGGTAAACCTTCAATATAACAAACTTTTAAAATGTGCAAAATCCACTGGATAAATTGCATATATAACTTCGTTTTTTGTAAAATAACTGCAAATTGTGTTTAGGGTATTAGGTGTGCAGTAAAGTTTGTCAGTGCTTTCTTTATTTTTTAATATTATGGTATAACACACTTGAAGAATCCCACTTTTAGTCGTCTGTTATATCAAGGGGTTACTGTATAGGCAAAAACCATTTGAACTAATTTATCTTCATTTCATTGCTCTTCCCTGGGAGTTACTGTACATATAACTGTTGCTAGAATGGAAGCTTTCAAAGATATCAAGAGACTTTTAGCACCATGGCTTTTTAGATATAAGCAAGGTACTGTATTTCCAAATGTTTCTCTGTTGCTTACTAGTAAATAAAAAGCTGGAATTGTAAAAGGTTCCTTCATAGTATTTGTACCATGTATTATTTTTTAGGTTTCAGTATGTTTCATAGGAACAAGACAATCAGATGATGTATAGTTGAAAAGGATTCACAAGAAAATAAATTTTAATGAAATCTCTAACAAGAATATTGTAGAGGAAGACTAATTATTATGTGAAAAAATGGAAAGAGGAAGTGTGAGAGATTACCTGTATGTAGCTACAGGAGTAGAGCTATGTTGTCTGTTCTGTCTTCAGTACAGTATTTGTTGTAAAAAAAATTTTAGTTTTCAGAAGTAGCAGCACTTGCTACCTGTTTTTGTAAACCATACCATTGTTCTGCCACTGTTTGTAAAATAAGACTAGTATAGGTAGTAGGTTGGTAGACAGCAACCACCCAGGGAGGTACTACCGTCCTGCCAAGTGAGTGTAAAACGAAAGCCTGTAATTGTTTTACATGATGGTAGGATTGCTGGTGTCTTTTGTCTGTCTCATAAATATGCAAGATTACAGGCATGTCTTGCTACTTCTACTTACACTTAGGTCACACTACACATACATGTACACATTTATTTATACACACTTATCTGAGTTTTCTTTGATTTTATCTTAATAGTTCTTGGTCTTATTACTTTTCCTTTTATATCCATGGGGAAGTGGAATAAGAATCTTTCCTCCGTAAGCCATGCGTGTTGTAAAAGTCAATTAAAATGCCGGGAACAATGGGCTAGTAACCCCTTTTCCTGTAAAGATTACTAAGAATAAGAAGAAGAAAATTGTCAAAGTGGGAAGTCTGAATGTGCATGGATATTGTGCAAATGAATAAGAAAGAGATGATTGTGGATGTTATGAATGAGAAGAAACTGGATGTCCTGGCTTTAAGTGAAACAAAGCTGAAGGGGGTGGGAGAGTTTCAATGGAGAGGAATAAATGGGATTAGGTCAGGGGTTTCAAATAGTTAGAGCTAAAGAAGGAGTAGCAATAATGTTGAAGGATAAGCTATGGCAGAAAAGAGGGACTATAAATGTATTAAGTCAAGGATTATGTGGAGTAAAATAAAGATTGGATGTTTAAAAGTGGGTTATAGTAAGCGTGTATGCACCTGGAGAAGAGAGAAGTGTAGAGGAGAGTGTTATTGCTGTTCTTACTGCTGAACAGCGGTTTAGTGCCGATGAAGGTAGCGTAGGTAGCAATGATACGGCCGTGGACTAGATTGGCTTTAATCGGGGTAGGAGTGAGTACACAACGGGCAGTGTGAGGGAGTGACCGCAAGCCAGTCCGTGGAGGGGGAGTACTTGTGTACGTCAAGTCGGACGGTCCAGGAGTGAGAGAGGGTGGACTGTGCTTCCCACCGACCTAGGTAGGCCTACAGAGGGCAGCACTGAATGCCGCGAAATATGAACTAGTCAGAGCAGACGGCTAGGCTGTGTGCTCTGACAGTACAGGCTGTCTACATTTGCTCGGCCACGCACCTCGCGTCGTCCCGACGCGACAATACTGGTGGGCCCATAGGTATAAAGGAATTACACTAGCTACCCCAGAGAGGGACTGGCTTTCGCTCACTAGTAAATAAAAAATGGACAAAAAAATGCAACAGGCAAAAAAAAAAACTCTCCCATCCAGGGGAAGAGAAAACTGGTTTGCCCACGCTGTTTCATCGAGTAGAGAGCCCGGAGACGTCAGCACTGGAACTAAA
>NW_026468257.1:0-12989 GCF_026875155.1 Cherax quadricarinatus | reverse complement strand
TACAACCCTGCATCTACCACCCTGCATTATACCAACCCTGCCTTCAACTAACCCTACATTTTACCAACCCTGCATTCTACGAACCCTGCATTCTACCAACCCTGTATTCTATCAATCCTGCATTCTACTAACTCTGCGTTCTACCAACCCTGAAATTACACCTTCCTCAGAAATACAAAATCAAATATTTTTTCTTTTAGAATTACGGAGATTTTGAAATAGAATAAAAATAAAAAATGAAAGCAAAGACAGTAAAAACTTATTATGGAGTTTTTAATTTTGACGAATTTAGTTAGCCGCTCATATTGTTAACTATGGTGTTTTTCTCTGATCAGCTAGGGAAAGTTTGGAGGAACAATTAGACAAGTAAAAGTGTCTTCTGTCCCTTGTTATATATAAACACAATATGAAAATTGGTTTTCACGCAATAACTTTAGAAAGCCTTGTTTTTGGCCGACTTCAAAAAATCAGCACTCGTTCATCCTGCTTTGGAGTAGGACGATATTGTTAATGGAGTATGTAGGTGCCATTTTTCCACATCTAATTTCAAAATAGTATAGTATTAGTTTTCATTAACTGGCGTATGCCATCTTATAGAGCGACGGTGGGCAAATTGCGGCCCACAAGCCGCATGTAGCTCCCGAAGCTAGTCTGTGCAGCTCCTGAGACAATATTGGATTTCGTTGCTATTTTTCCTAAAAATTTTCATTAGAAGAGGTACCTGACACGTACCATCAATCAGAAAAATGACTTAAGAACAAAACAATATTTCTTTCTTTCAGGAAACTGAAACTAGGAGAAGATCTCGTACAAATTCCTAAAGTTATTGAATGATTTTGGCACTTTGATTGGCTTGACGAGTACATAACTCGAGATAATGGAATGAAACTGAGAGGCAGAAGAGGAAATAAGAACGTAGGCAAATGCTTTTTGACAAGCAGAATTATGGTAGAATGACATAACTACCCATTAATATTGCAAGCGCTAAGACATTTCAGTCATTGAAGAACCAGTTTGACAAGCATTTTGCTAGTTTAGAGTTAAACTAGTGGGAAGGGTTGCCGGAGCCTTCAGGACCTTCATGATCGGAATAAATCTATCACTCAAAAATGCAGGTGAATCAAAATCGTTTTAAATCTCATAAAACATGATAAGTTACAATTATCAGCAAGGAATATGAATGATTATACGATCTCCTCTTTTCAGAGGCGCTTTGGATCGGTTCTCAAGTGAATGTCCTAAAAAACATAGTGTTCTAACATTTATTAAAAGCCTTACCATCCAGCCAGGTAGTCTTGTTGAGAAATTAGAGGTACGAGCCTCCGCCTTTCCCACTAAAAAAATTAATTACCACTCACCGTAGTTGAATGTTTTTTCAGTCTCTGGTTAGAAAAGCAGGGGATCAGCTCTCAAATGAATATTCTAAAAAGAAAAAGTGTTCTAATATTTAATGCCACTCAGTGTAGTTGAAAGGTTATACTGTGTCCTCTGGTCAGAGTAGACAGTACTAACATTTTCTATGCATGAAATAACAATTTTCAATGCATAAAATAAAAATTTCAGAATTGTTTAAGGGAGTTTATTTTGTTTCGCCGAATTTGCCTAGAGCGTACACAAACAGCATGTGTGTGTAAGAACAAACCAGTGTGGGTCATTCAGTGCCCAGAAAAAAAAAGTGATAAATAAGATTTGTGCTTGAAACTACTCCACCACTAGAAGACGGTGGTCGGAAAATATGAACAATAGTAGTGTACATACAACAATGTCAATGCAATGAAAATTTGGTACACGTTTTCTGGTACACACCCGGTATGTGACTCCCAAAAGTGGTGTACAAAAAAAAAACCCACACACCCGTGTTTGTGAGGCACGACGAAACCAGTGTGTGGTCACACAAGTGAGTGAAACAGCCCGGAACATCAACAATTAAATTATCACGTTTTTCGAAAAAAAAAAAAAACTCGCGCTCTCCCCATGTTCTTTAGTAACTACATTCTATGAAGCAAGGGTTAATATCGTATCAATCGTTATATTGCATTTTCCCGCCATGGTGTTGAAGTAAAAAAAGTTCTTGTTTGTTCAGCTTATTACAGAAAATTTGTGATGAAATTTATGGAAAAAAAAAAAGGGGGGGGGACTGAGCGTGATGGGGACATGTAAGGGGAAAAAAATAACGGTGGATACATGGGAAGAGAAGAATAAAGTTGGGGGCACGGAAAAGGGAAAAAATAAAGTTTTGGCAGGGAAGAGAAGAATAAGAAAGATAATGGTAGGAATTAGGTGGTAGTGACAAGTTTCCAGTACCTAACAAGCTGTCGTTGGGAAGTCATGATGACATGACTAATGACTTTCAAACTATGATGACTCGGACGATCTGAGAAGCTCACCTTAGAGCGAAACATGCACAAGTTTAACTCTTCAGCCCTGTCAGGATAGGACCTTCACCTCTCCGGTGATCACCTCACTGTTGCTGGTGATGCTGATCACCTCACTGTGGCTGGTGATGCTGATCACCTCACTGTTGCTGGTGATGCTGATCACCTCACTGTGGCTGGTGATGCTGATCACCTCACTGTGGCTGGTGATGCTGATCACCTCACTGTTGCTGGTGATCTCACTGTGGCTGGTGATGCTAATCACCTCACTGTTGCTGGTGATGCTGATCACCTCACTGTTGCTGGTGATCACCTCACTGTGGCTGGTGATGCTGATCGCTCACTGTTGCTTGTGATGCTGATCAACTCACTGTTGTTGGTGATGTTGATAACACCTCACTGTGCTGGTGATGCTGATCACCTCACTGTTGCTGGTGATGCTGATCACCTCACTTTTGGTTCATGTTGATCTTCCTTGATCTCACTAGTGATATTGATCCTCGTTACTACTGCTCATCTGAAATAATTATTTTCCTATCGGAAGGAAAATTGTGTTTTATTCGTCAGGAAAAATGATGCGTCTCTTGGCGGGAGTCTTTACCAGGTGATGATGTATGATGATTGAAGATCTTGAATTTTCTCCCTGATATTCTGTCTCCTCCCGGAAACTCTTGCTTTCTTCAGAGGACACCCTTGCTCTCCTAATGGAAGCCCTTGCTCTTGATTTGGAAGCACTTGCTTTTTCGCTTGGAAGCCCTTGCATCTCATTTGGAAGCATTTGCTTTCCTTTTGAAAGCCCTTGCTCTAATCCTGGAAGTTCTTGCTCTTCCCTTGGAAGCTCTTGCTTTTCCCTTGGAAGCCCTTGATCTAATCCTGGAAGCCATTGCTTTCATCTTGAAAACCTTTGGTCTCCTCTTGGAAGCCCTTACTCTAATACTGGAAGCCCTTGCTCTAATCCTGGAGCCCTTGCTCTAATCCTGGAAGCCCTTGCTGTAATCCTGGAAGCCCTTGCTCTAATCCTTTTTCTCCTACTCGTAACTCGAAGCTTTTTGCAGAGTAATGTAAGCTTTTAGAGAGTATTGTAAGGTAAGCTTCTCGAGAGTAATGTAAACTTTGGGTGAGTAGTGTAAGCTTTTGGAGACTAATATAAGCTTTTGGAGAGTATTGTAAGCTTTTAGAGAGTTGTATCAAGGTATATCCGGTGGTGGTATATCCAGTTTTGTATAGCCGACGGTGGTATATCCAGTATGTGTAGATTATTGGCGTTGTTATATATGGCCTTGGTCTATCTAGCATGATATACAAAGTTGGTATAACCAGTGTTTGTATATCCAGTGATGGTATATACGGAGATGTTATATCCGGCATTGCTCTAACCAGCGTTGGTATATTTAGCGTTGATATATCCACAGTTCATAAATACAGAGTTCGCATAAACAGCTCTGATATGTATGAAGCTGGCATATTCGGATTTGGTATATCTAGCGTTGGTACATACGGAGTTAGTATATCCAATGTTGGTTTATTTATCAATGGTATATCCGGCGTTAATATTTCCAACGTTGGTATATACGGTGTTGGTACATCCGGCCTTTATATATCGTGCTCTGATATATCCAGTTTTGGTATGTATAGCGTTTGTTTACGAAGCTGGTATATACTGTGTTGGTATGTCCGTGGTTGGTATGTCCGGTGTTGGTATGTCCGGCATTGAAATATCCAGAGTTGGCATATATGGAGTTGGTATATCCGGTGTTGTTATATTTGGCTTTGGTATATCCAGCTTTGGTATAAACGACTTTAGTATATCAATTGTTGCAGTATCCAGAATTTTGATATCGGACTTTGGTATATAAGACGTTGATATATCCGGTGTTGATATATCTGGCTATGGTGTATGCAGCATTTATATATCCGGCGTTGGTATATTCGGCGATGGTATATCTGGCATTGGTATATCCAGTGTTGGTATACATATTTCCCATAGAGAAATTAGGACAAATATGAACTATCCCAAATTGATGAATAGAAGGTTAAAACATCTCTTAGGGGAGAAAAGAGAAATTTATAGGCTCATTAGATAAGGAGGTTAACCTTATTGATGAATGCTTTCATTTGAAAAGAGAGGTAAGAAAGGGGGTTAGGAAAGCCAATGAATCAAAGACAAATCCATTAACATCACTTTTTGTTTAAATCATGCTGTCAGTGGAGAGCAGAAACTAGCAGTCATCTGGGCAGCAGGTATCATTATGTCTGCTTTTCCCTCGCTCTCTTTAACAAAACATAGACTAACAGCAGCAGGCACCCTCACCTCTTCTTCTACCTCACTGTCTCTGCAGTAACAGACAAGCAGCCGCCCCTGACGTCACGTTCATGCCAAAATTGATGAGGTGTCAGCTGATGCGCGTCAACAGGAAGCGAGCGTTGCCCCGACGCTAAAATGTTCATGAAAGTGTGAATATTCCATTTAATAAACCATTAAGGATCTATATATAACAAAGGTACGAGGAATAACAATAAAGCGTCTTTTTGGCTTTTATAAGAATGAGTGGCGATGTTTGTACCTTCTTCTGAAGGCTTAGTATGTCTCCTTCATTAGGATCATTGTTAATTAGAAATAATTGTTCCTTTGAGTAAGACACATGTACAGCAGTTGGGTATAGTTACTGTTGAAACGTATCACCTACTCAGTGGACTTCTTATTTTTAAAGATATATTTTTTCAATTATGTTAATGTAAATATAAATAATTTTGTACCAAAAGAACCTGTTTGGCTGTCCCACCAAGGAGGGACAAGTCACTAGCAACACATGTTATTAGGGCAATAAATGCATTCCCAAGGGATGACAACCTCGTCCGTCTCCCCCCTAGGGCGACAAACACCCGCCGGGCAAATGCCAACAACAGGACACCCGACACCTCAAAAATCAGAGCCCAAATTAGCAAAAAAATAGAAGAGGGTAACACTATTGGAGCTCTGAGACTTATAACCAGTGAGGATACCATCGCTCCCAAGGACGTCAGCACGGCGCAAGCTCTGAAGGACAAACATCCACCCAGGGCTCCCAGTACCAACATTGACCTCCCTGACATTGCAGCAGGCGTAGAACATCTAACCTTACAGGATGCTGATGTGTATAAAGCTGCTATGTCATTTCCACAGGGTTCAGCAGGAGGTTTCACCGGTTTAAGGCCTCAACACTTAAAACAAATACTCAATCCAGCACTTGGTGAGGTTTCAGAGAGGCTGCTGTCTGAACTCACCAAATTTTCCAACCTGTGCCTGGCTGGCGGTGTCCCAGAGGCCATCAGACCCTTTTTCTTTGGTGCCTCATTGTGTGCCCTCCGGAAAAAGGATGGCGGAATCAGGCCCATTGCAGTGGGTAACACCCTTCGGCGCCTAGTCGCCAAGGCTGCAGTAAGAAGGGTTGAGTCAAGAGGCTGCTGCAATGCTGAAACCAACTCAGCTCGGTTTCGGCGTTCAACAGGGCTGTGAAGCAGCTGCCCATGCAGCACGAGTATATATCAAAAACATGTCCTATGAAAAAGCCTTGGTCAAATTGGACTTTTCCAATGCTTTCAACTCAGTCAGAAGGGATGCTGCTCTCCAAGCAGTTTATAGAAACTTCCCTTCCCTTTATCCCTTCATAGAATCGTGTTACAGTGTGACTTTCAAACTATTGTTTGGGGACCATGAAATTGACTCGTGTGAGGGCGTGCAACAGGGGGACCCTCTCGCCCCCTTTCTATTTTGTTTGGTCATCAAGGAAGTCACGGAGGCACTCTCCAGCGAGCTCAATATCTGGTTCCTGGACGACGGTACCCTGGCTGGCACAACAGAATCTCTCCTAGAGGACATCAGTAAAATTAAAGACATGGGAGAAAGCCTGGGCCTTTCTTTAAACCCCACCAAATGTGAAATAGTTTCTACCAATCAACAGATGATCCAGAATATTAGTGCCGTTTTACCAGGAGCACGAGCCATTGATCCAGCCAATAGCACTCTCCTCGGTGCTCCTCTTGGGTCCAATGCCATCGATCTGATCCTAGGAAAAAAAGTCTCAGACCTCCGGACGATGGAAAGAAGGATGAAAGACATTGACACACACGATGCCTTCTACCTACTCACCAGGTGCCTGTCAATCCCAAAAACTTACCTATTTTCTGAGATGCTCCCTAGCCTTCAGCAGTCCAAAACTCAAGGAATATGACTCTCTCCTGAAGGCCATAATAGAGAGTGTATTGAATCTTTCCCTTGATGATGGACAGTGGTTGCAAGCCTCACTTCCGGTCAGGCTTGGAGGGCTAGGAGTACGCAGATTCCTCCCAGATTGCTCTACCAGTTTCCTGTCCTCTTCCATTGCATCAAACGAGTTGATAAGACAAATTCTTCCTGACACCCTCAGTGACTCAGCAGGAATAGAAGACCCTAGCTATGCCAGTGCCATCACCGAATGGGAGACTCTTGCTGCTCCAGCACCAAACCCTAGTGCAGCACTGGCTACAAAAAGTCAAGCTGGGATGGCCCAATTGCTGAAAAGGTGCTTGCCGACATTCTCAGGGCTGCAACATCAGATAGGGAGATTGCCCGTCTCCAGGCTGTGAGTGCACCTAACTCCGGGGACTTCCTCTCCAAACAGTTCCCATATCGGCAATGGGAACGCGACTCGACCCTAAGACCCTCCGTATTGCAGTGGCTCTGCGCCTTGCTGCCCCAATTCACACAGAATATATGTGTATTGGTGGCAAAGTGCAAGCAGACCAATACGGTCTACATGGTCTTAACTGTTCCAAAACCAAGGGCTGGCATGCAAGACACAATGAGGTCAACGACATCATTAAGAGAACCCTTGCTACAGCTGGATGCCCTGCCGAGAGGGAGCCACGATCCCTTGCAGCAAACAATACCCACAACCCAGCAAACGCCCCGACGGGATCACCATCTATCCTTGGAAGAATGGCAAGCTCTTAGCATGGGACTATACCTGTGTGTCCACACTGGCTGACACCTATATCCATCACAGTGTGGGGCGACAGGGAGGAGCTGCTGACCACAGGGAGGAGTACAAGATCAGCAAGTACAGGGACATTAGCCAACAGTATCAATTTGTCCCAGTGGGATCAGAGACCTTGGGATCATGGGGAAAAAATGCCACACATTTCCTTAAACAATTGGGTTCCAGACTCATCGACACCACCAGGGACCCAAGGGCAGCCACTTTCATGTTCCAGCGCCTCAGCGTCGCCATCCAGAGGAGAAATGCTTGCTGCATACTTGGCTCACGTCCAGCCTCGAAGGAGCTGGAGGAAATTCATGATCTTTGATACATTGTGCCATTGTATTCATGTTTATGTTTTTTTCTGTAAATGTATTTTGTTTATTAATAAATGTTCACATAGAATAAAAAATATATAGGGGGGTGGTAGGAGAAGAAAATATTCAAACAGCTCCGGGGAGAACCTTGAGTTTTCCCTGAGGTACGTTTATTGTCTTCTCTGAGGATGAGGGTCCCCAGTCCAGCTATAGAGGTGGTACTTCCCTATATATTTTTATAATATATATATATATATATATATATTTATATTATATATATATATATATATATATATATATATATGAAGAACTGTGAAGAAACAGTGAAATTCCAAGCGCCTTCGTGATTTCTCACATTATCAAGGAACAGTAAAATTAAAGATCAACATGAAGGCATACAAGGACGAGACTACACCTCGCGGTTACCTAACAGCACCCAACCTTTTCATGATAATGTAGGTAGGTAGTCAAGGATCTGTCAAACACAGCTTGTATTCTACCCACGCAGAAGCGAGGTAGGCCAGGGCCTAGATAGGTGAGGAGAAAGCCAAAGTAAGGTCAGATTATGTGGAGATGAAAAGACAGTGCTTCAGGTGCTTCTCAGATGGTTTTTCAGTGCTGCAGGTGTTTCTCAGATGGCTTTCAGTGCTGCAGGTGCTTCTCAGATGGCTTTCAGTGCTACAGGTGCTTCTCAGATGGCTTTCAGTGCTGCAGATGCTTCACAGATGGCTCCAAGTGCTGCAGGTGCTTCTCAGATGGCTCTCAATGCTGCAGGTGCTTCTCAGATGGCTCATTGATGCAGGCGGTTCTCAAAGGTTTGCATGATTCAACTGTTGCTACTCGCGTTCATCGCAGAAGCTTAACAAAACGACCACAACTAAGGGACTGACCACAATCCGTTACAGCTAAGTGACTCATCACCTCAAAATTACCTCTCCACTTGTACTGTCTCCACTTCCATAATTACCGTATATTAATTATAGGAACCGGTTGTGTAGCCGAAACCTTCCAACAATAAAGACACCTTTCTGTTGTACATATCTCACTCATCAACTTAACAGCATTATATACATTAATAATAATATAACGTGGTTTCAGGCCAGCCTGGTGTTTAAAAAATTCGGGAACTAGTATATATAAAAATCAAATTTGTTTGCCTGTCCATCACTGTAGTCTAAAGAGAATCAGAGTTCATCCGATAAACCCAATATTTTTTTTTTTGCGTGACTGTTTTGAAATGTAAATGCTTTTCAGGATTGTTTGGTAAATTGCGTTTTTTTTTTTTCAAATAGAGGCTGGAGTTGTTCTGTGAATGATTAGGTAAATGTGCTAAACTTCGTAATGATTGGTTCATCCATGTGGCTTATGAATCTCTCAATGGTTGGTTCATCCAGGTGACATGTGAACTTCTCGGTGTTGATTCATCTAGGTGGCTAGTGAACATCTCAGTGGATGGTTCACCTACGTGGCTTCTGAACCTCTATATTTGGTTCATCCAGATGACTTGTGAACCTCTCAGTGATTGTTTCATCCAGGTGGCTTGTGAACCTCTCAGTGGTTGTTTAAGGTGGCTTGTGAACTTTACAGTGGTTGGCTCATTCAGCTGCCTTTTGAACCTCTCGGTGGTTGTTTCATCCAAGTTGCTTGTGAACTTCGCAGTGGTTGGTTCATCCAGGTGACTTGTTTCAAAATGCGATATCTGTTAAGTGAAGATATCTCCAGACAATACTAAAAAGTGAACTTATTCATCCTCCTCTAGCATCTGGTACTTTGCTATGATAAGGTGTACTCATAGACGTGTGTGTGTTTGTGAGTGCTCGGTATATGCTAGGACTGACTCGACCTAGACTTAGAATATGACTGACAGTAACAAATCCTTAGATAAGCTTTCCTTTAGAGCATCGAGGTAATCAAACAGCTTGCTTGAACAATATGACGACCCATTTTCTAAACAGAAGCATTGTGCAAAGCAGAAGTGAACAGCACAGCCTCGGTCAAGGAATTAAGGAGACCAAAATGACCCTATGTGAGGGCTGATACTCCATCTCTTTTTCCAGCTACTACTAACTGCTGACTATATTCCTCATACCCCACCTTCCTTTAACCCTTTCTCTAAGTCCCCTATGGGCCATATCGTTGAGGAATGAGGGGTAATCAGGATATACCCAAGGTAGGGAAGAGTAAGTCCATTTTTTTAATCAAGAGGCCCACTAACGTCAGTACATCCCCTGCCTGAAAAGTTTTGTGTAGACTTATACCTGAATGCTAACAAGTGAGCATGTAGAAAATACACAGTGTTGTTGTCCTGGTGAGCTTCACAACCAATGTTGTTTAGCTCTTCAACCATTCAAGAAATGAATATTTTTCCTGACTCAAGAGCAGATGTAACAATATGTCCGAGAGAATGTATAATTTTATCTCGTTTGTAGCGTCTTTCTGCTACCCAAGAGGCTTCGTAAGAGGCTTTGCAAGAGCCCTGCCATGAAGCTTCTCGCCAATTAGAAAGAATTTTATCTTTCTCTGAACTTTAATGTCCACATTTTATTTCCTGTAACCGCTGCGAGCAAAGCCAAGATATTTTTCCACTAGATTTTAGAGAGAATCTCTTATATTTCCCTTCTTCTGCAGACGTGAATGTTGACAGACTTTGGTCGTCATCCCCACCTCTGTCGTTGAGATATGGCTCACCGTCCTCAATACAGAGCGTTCAGTTTTCTTATGCAGCTCCCAGTGTCGAGGAAAACATAAGATGTACCGAAACTTTTCCATTAAACAAGTCCTAAATTGACTGTATTTTGTGTCCTTTTTCCACTACTTGTAGGTATCAAACACCACACCATCCACTCCTAGCGTCCCTGTTAGTTGAGTATTGCCAGAGGTGCGCTAGACTGTCGTTTAATACAAAGAGAACCATTATTATTAAAAATGTTTACCTCTGGATAGAGCTATATGCCTTAATTTCATGACTTAACCATGACTTGATGAAGCTTTACCCAGATTTGCCCTGTACCAAGTATTTTTATGTAAAAACTCCCGGGAGAATATATAATTTTTATTTATCTTAGTCTAAGTTAGATTAAGCTATATAAGCATATAAAAATGTATATTTTGCTCTTGCTTACAAAATATAAAATAGACCTAACTCTTCTACCAGGGAATGTGATACAGCTATGTATTTATTATATAGTGTGTTAATGATGAGTGGCTGTAATGGTAACAATGAAAAAGTAAAGAAAATAATGCAAGAATAAGGAAAAGTTTTCCTTTCCCCCGAAATATTAGGAATCTCGATCCAAAGTATAAACAAGAAATGCAGTGAAATATATTTCACAGTTATCACAATACTAAGATACAGAATATACATGTGGAATAATATTACCGTCTTCGTATGTCATAACAATAATTATGCTGCTTTGAGAAATGCTGTTACAGTGACACAACTTGATTATTTTGAATTGAAATATTTAATTCTTGTGTAATGTATTCTACTAACTGCTGACTTTTCCGTGTTGCTTCAGTGTATCTCACTTCAACGAACGCTTTGTTGATGCATGTAATTAATTCTCTACTTTTATAGTTGTCATATATTCCAAGACTAAAGATAATATGAAGAAAGCCATCTTTCTTTCTCAATAGGGAGGAGCACTCTCCTCTTCATTACAATAATCACCACTTCCATTTTCTGATTAATCTTGCGTTGATGATGCTTCATTTTCCGAAGCAATACAATTTAACATCAGAGGTGTCTTGTCATTGTTGAAATATGTTAAATAAAGACATTAACATTTCGTTTGGTAACTCAATAGCCATCCAAGACACACAATGTTTTTAGGTCCAAAATTATTTTTCTTGCAAACATCTCCGATGTCCTTTGATGCTGATTTGATTACATCTACTTTCGGAATAAATCAGATTTTCTCAATCCCAGTATTTGAGGGAAAACACCATCAAGAACTCTCTTTACTCTCGGATGAACTCTAGAAAATTTCTCCTTCATTTCTTTTGTGTAATTTTAACTTCAGCCAGTTTGTTTATGAGATCAGTGATTTTTGAGAGAGAGAGAGAGAATCGACATTTTTCTTTCAGTTTAGGGCCAATAATTTTATTGCTTCTTTGAAAAGCAACAGCTTTCAATAATTTTTTTTTGGTCTTGAGAAGTCCTCTTTCTGTATACGTATATATGTACATAAATTCAAGGATTATGTGGATTAAAATAAGGGTCAGATGCGAAAACTTGGTTATAGTAAGTGTTTATGCACCTGGAGATGAGAGGAGAAAAACTTTGGGAGTTGTTAAGCGAGTGATTGGGAACATATGAAACAAGTAGTTGTGGTGGAGGACGTGACTGCTACAGTGGGTGAAACGGTTGTAGAGGGTGTGGTAGGTAAGTTTGGGGCGCTAGGTGCAAATAATAATGGGGTACTTTGAACTTTGTATAAAAGGAGGGTTGGTAATAGGTAATGCATATTTTAAGGAAAAAAGGATAAGTATACAAGATATGATATAGAGTATAATGACAGTAGTTAGACTATGTATTGGTAGATAAAAGACTGATGGAAAGACTTCAGGATGTGCACGTTTATAGAGGGGTCACAGATATCAGATAATTTTTTAGTTGCAGCTACAGTAAAAGGTAGATTGGAAACAAGGAGAATGACAGCAGCAAATAAGAAAGAGGTGAAGGTTAGAGTAAGATATAAACATATATAAGAAGAAAGATGGGCTAGTGAGAGTATAGGCAATGAGGCTGAAGAGGTAGGGGATAGATTTAAAAATGGAATTTTAAAGTGTTCAGCAGAAGTATATGGTTACAGGAAAATTGGTGCAGGAGGAATGATAATGGTGGAATGATAAGGGAGAGAGAAAAAGTTAGCATATGAGAAGTGATGCAATACATGTGCACCACAATACTGTGCACCACTATACTGTGCACCACTATACTGTGCATCACTACACGTGCACCACAACACCCTGAGAGTGCCGTCAGCTCACGACCGCTGGACCTGGGCTTGATCCAGGGCGGGTGAAGACACTGGGTATGTTTCCTTGCACTTCTGGCCCTCCTTGTTCACTTAGCAGTAAGTAGGTAGGTACCTGTGTATCGGTCGACTGCCGTGAGCAGTATCCTGGTAAAGGAAGGATAGTAAATCTTGGAGCTAGGTTTCGAAATGAGCTTTAGTAGGATAACAGTTTTTAGCCAGTAAATTAGTTGCTGAAGTAGAACAGCACCAGGCCGGTGGCCTGGTGGTAAACTCCCGCAACCAAAAGGTTATTTCGGGGGGGAACATTGAAGTTTTTTA
>NW_026468256.1:0-12909 GCF_026875155.1 Cherax quadricarinatus | reverse complement strand
ATATATATATATATATATTATATATATAATATATATATATATATATATATATATATATTATATATATAATGTCGTGCCGAATAGGTAAAATTGGTCAAATAGCAAGAACTCGTTACGTCCTTTTCTAAATTTTTTTCTTATACGTTTAAAGATATATTTTTTTTCACTTAAGTTAATGTTAAAAATTAATAATTTTCTGCCAAAAGAACCTTAGAAAATTTACCTAACCTTATTATAACAAGAACAATTTAATTTAGCCTAATCCAGCTAAATATATTTTAGATAAGTTTACAATAATTTAATAGTAAACAAATGAAATATATTTTTTTCGAAAGGTTCAGAATGATTTTTGCGAAATTATTGCTTACACAAATTTTCGCTTCCCTTAATGGCAAGAAGAGTGTTGCCATTTAAGCTATTTAAGTGTTGCTATTTACCTATTCGACACGACATATGTATATGCTCGATAATAAACCACGTAGAGACAAGCTCGGAAAATTAATTGATCTGTATATTTCGACCCCCCTGCTGAAGTCCTCTTCAACGTATATATATAAATGAGACTTATAGGAAAACTGCACCTGTCTACTGTGAAGGTGAGCGTGGAGAGTCAGGTCAGTGTGTGGGAAGAGAGGTTAGGGAGTTAGGGAGTGTGACGATAGGGTAGGATTTGGGTAGGAAGTTCCTATGTGCTATGTAATTCCTGATCTTGTGTTGGCGTTCGGTATTAGGAAGGGCGAATTCTGAAGTGACGTGTGGTTTCCATTGTAAGATATTAAAATTAGGGGAGGTAGCTATAAGGGCAGATTCTCCGATTTTGCTTTTGTAACTGACGTGTGATTTGTGTTTGACGGCTGCAGCTTCTCGGTAAATATTGTGATTATTTTACTCACGAAATTGTAAGGACACGATTGCAAGCAAACCATACCACGGGTGGGGTTTGAACCCGCGACGGTCTGGAGTTTTGAGACTTTCTGACCATGGATTCAAACCCCACCCGTGGAATGGTTTTGCTTATTGTTGCTAACATGTTGAAAAATGGTTGAATCTACTGAGCATCTCGTACTGCATTTGGTGTTCGATGATCCTCGTAGAAAGTGTTCATACTGTCTGCCCGATGTACACTTGGTGGAAATCTTTGCACGGCATTTATTAGCCGAGAGATTTACCCAGTTTATTGAGATGGAAAGGAGTGGAGCAGGAGAAGGAAGGGGTGGAGCAGGGGAAGGAAGGAAGGGTTGGAACTGGGGAAGAAAGGAAGGAAGGAAGGAAGGAAGGAAGGAAGGAAGGAAGGGGCTGGGAAAAGGAAGGAAGGAGCTGGGTGAGTGACTGCTTTCCCTGCCTTCTTGACGGACACAATTTTATTCTTCACCAACCTAATAAAACTTATGATCGAGGAAGGAAAACTTCAGAGGGAGCTGCCGAGCCCCAGCCAGCCAGCTTGTCTAAGTTAGCTCCCAGAGTGACAACAAAGTTATGGTTTACCTCTGTGGCTTCACTCTAGCTTCTTGTCTTGTCTTGCAGTGTGTGTGTGTGTGTGTGTGTGTGTGTGTGTGTATTCACCTATTTGTACTCACCTATTTGTGGTTGCAGGGGTCGAGTCTTAGCTCCTGGCCCCGCCTCTTCACCGGTTGCTACTGGGCCCTCTCTCTCCCCGCTCCATGAGCTTTATCAAACCTCGTCTTAAAACTGTGTATGGTTCCTGCCTCCACTACGTCATTTTCTAGGCTATTCCACTGCCTTACAACTCTATGACTGAAGAAATACTTCCTAATATCTCTCTGACTCATTTGTGTCTTCAACTTCCAACTGTGGCCTCTTGTTTCTGTGTCCCCTCCCTGGAACATCCTGTCTTTGTCCACCTTGTCTATTCCACGCAGTATTTTATATGTCGTTATCATGTCTCCCCTGACCCTCCTGTCCTCCAGTGTCGTCAGGCCGATGTCCCTTAATCTTTCTTCATAGGACATTCCCCTTAGCTCTGGAACTAACCTTGTGGCAAACCTTTGTACTTTCTCTAGTTTCTTGACGTGCTTTATCAAGTGCGGGTTCCAAACAGGTGCTGCATACTCCAGTATGGGCCTGACATACACGGTGTACAGTGTCTTGAACGATTCCTTACTAAAGTATCGGAATGCTGTTCTCAGGTTTGCCAGGCGCCCATATGCTGCAGCAGTTATCTGATTGATGTGTGCTTCCGGAGACATGCTCGGTGTTATACTCACCCCAAGATCTTTCTCCTTGAGTGAGGTTTGCGGTCTTTGGCCACCTAGCCTATACTCTGTCTGTGGTCTTCTGTGCCCTTCCCCTATCTTCATGACTATGCATTTGGCAGGATTAAATTCGAGAAGCCATTTGCTGGACCAGGTGTCCAGTCTGTCCAGGTCTCTTTGAAGTCCTGCCTGGTCCTCATCAGATTTAATTCTCCTCATTAACTTCACATCATCTGCAAACAGGGACATTTCTGAGTCTAACCCTTCCATCATGTCGTTCACATATACCAAAAATAGCACTGGTCCTAGGACCGACCCCTGTGGGACCCCGCTCGTCACAGGTGCCCACTGTGATACATCATTACGTACCATGACTCGTTGTTGCCTCCCTGTCAGGTATTCTCTGATCCATTGCAGTGCCCTTCCTGTTATATGCGCCTGATGCTCTAGCTTCTGTGTGTGTGTGTGTGTGTGTGTGTGTGTGTGTGTGTGTGTGTGTGTGTGTGTGTGTGTGTGTGTGTGTGTGTGTGTGTGTGCTTGAGAGTGCCGAAGTGTGTGGGAGAATGATGGATAGTGTTGATGGAGTGCTGGATTGTGTAAGCGTACTCACCTAATTGTGGTTGCAGGGGTAGAGATTCAACTCGTGGTCCCGCCTCTTCACTGATCGCTAATAGGTCCTCTCTCTTTCTGGTTCCTGAGCTATGTCATACCTCGTCTTAAAGCTGTGTATGATTCCTGCTTCCACTACATCACTTGCCAGGCTATTCCACTTCCTGACGACTCTGTGACAGAAGAAGTGCTTCCTAACATCCCTGTGACTCGTCTGAGTCTTCAGCTTCCAATTGTGACCCCTTATTTCTGTGTTCCCTCTCTGGAACATCCTGTCTCTGTCCACCTTATCTATTCCACGCATTATTGTGTATGTTGTTATCATGTGTCCCCTATCCCTCCTGTCCTCCAGTGTCGTCAGTCCGATTTCCCTCAACCTTTCTTCGTAGGACATTCCCCTCAGCTCCGGAACTAGCCTTGTTGCAAACCTTTGTACTTTCTCTAATTTCTTGAGGTGCTTGGCCAGGTGTGGGTTTCAAACTGGTGCTGCATACTCCAGTATGGGCCTGACGTACAGAGTGTACAGTGTCTTGAACGATTCCTTACTAAGGTATCGGAACGCTATTCTCAGGTTTGCCAGGCTCCCATATGCTGCAGCAGTTATCTGGTTGGTATGTGCCTCCGGAGATGTGCTCGGTGTTATGGTCACCCCAAGATCTTTCTTCTTGAGTGAGGCTTGTAGTCTTTGTCCGCCTAGCCTATACTCTGCGGTCTTCTTTGCCCTTCCCCAATCTTCATGACTTTTGCATTTGGCAGGGTTGAAATCGAGAAGCCAGTTGCTGGACCACGTGTCCAGCCTATCCAGGTCTCTTTGTAGTATTGCCTGATCCTCATCCGATTTAATCCTTCTCATTAGCTTCATATCATCTGCGAACAGGGACACTTCAGAGTCTATCCCTTCCGTCATGTCATTCATATATATCAAAAATAGCACTGGTCCTAGGACTGACCCCTGTGGGACCCAGCTCGTCACAGGAGTCCACTGTGATACCTCATCACGTACCATGACCCGTTGTTGTCTCCCTGTCAGGTATTCTCTGATCCATTTTAGTGCCCTTCCATTCATACGTGCCTGATCCTCCAGCTTCTGCACAAATCTCCTGTGAGGAACTGTGTCGAAGGCCTTCCTGCAGTCCAGGAAAATGCAATCAGCCCACCTCTCTCTCTCGTGTCATCTGTTATCTTGTCATAAAACTCCAGACGGTTTGTGACACAGGATTTGCCTTCCATGAATCCGTGCTGGTTGTTTATAATCTTGTTTTGTTCCAGGTGCTCCACCACTCTCCTCCTGATAATCTTCTCCATGACTTTCATACTATACACGTCAGAGACACTGGTCTGTAGTTTAGTGCCCCGTTTCTGTCTCCTTTCTTAAAAGGAGGGACTACATTTGCCGTCTTCCATACCTCAGGAAGTTGCCCAGTTTCAAGGGATGTAGTGAAGATTGTGGTTATTGGCATGCACAGCATCTCTGCTCCTTCTCTAATGACCCAGTGGGAGATGTCCGGACCCCTCGCCTTTGAGGTATCGAGGTCACTTAGCAGCTTCTGCACCTCCTCCTCCGTTGTTTGTATGTCATCCAGAACCTGTTGGTATGTTCCTTGTTGTTGTTCCCCCTATGTGCTGTCTTCTCGGAGCCATTCCTGTCTCTACTGTAAATACTTCCTTAAATCTCATGTTGAGCTCTTCGCATACCTCCTGATCGTTTCTTGTGAGTTCTCCACCTTCTTTCCTCAGCCTGATCACCTGGTCTTTGACTGTTGTCTTCCTCCTGATGTGGCTGTACAGCAATTTCTGGTCAGACTTGGCTTTCGATGCTATGTTATTTTCATACTGTTGCTGGGCCTCCCTCCTTACCTGTGCATACTCGTTACTGGCTCTTCGACTAATCTTATTTTCCTGTGTTCTTCGCCCTCTGTACTTTTTTCATTCTCTATTGAACTTGGTTTTTGCCTCCTTACACCGTCGGGTAAATCAGGGGCTCGTTCTTGTCTTCCCATTATTTCTGTTGCCCTTGGGAACGAACCTTTCCTCTGCCTCCTTATATTTTGTTGTTACGTATTACATCATTCATTTACCGACTTTCCTACCAGTTCTCTGTCCCACTGAACCTCTTGCAGGAAGTTCCTCAAACCTATGCAGTCCCCCCGTTTATAGTCTGGCTTTTCCCACTGAACTCTGTTACCCTCTCCACTTGTAACTCTACTATGTATTCAAAGCACAGAACCACGTGGTCACTAACTCCAAAGGGCCTCTCATATGTGATGTCCTTAATGTCTGAACTGCTCAGGGTGAACACAAGGTCCAGCCTTGCTGGTTCATCCTCCCCCCTCTCTCTCTGGCAGTATCCTTAACATGTTGATGCATGAGATTCTCCAGTACCACATCCATCATCTTGGCTCTCCATGTTTCGGGACCCCCGTGTGGTTCCAGGTTTTCCCACTCGATCTCCATGTGATTGAAATCGCCCATAACCAGTAACTTTGCTCCGCTCGAGTGAGCTCTTCTTGCCACCTCAGCCAGTGTGTCCACCATTGCTCTGTTACTCTCTTCATATTCCTCTCTTGGCCTCCTGCAGTTCTGTGGTGGATTATACATCACTGCAATGACTACCTTGTGCTCCCCAGACTGAAGTGTAACTACTATGTATTCTCTTTCTCCAGTCTCGTCCATGCCTCCCATTTCCTCAAATTTCCATCGGTGTCTGGGGACTTTTCATTGATTCTTTCATGCCACTCCTCATATTTGTTCCTTATTCCATCCGCATTCGTGTACCAGACCTTCAACTTCTGTTCCAAAACTGTGGTCCTGGGTGGATATTGGGGTTGGGAGAGCAGGAGCCCTGGCGGGGGCCTTTGGGGGGTGGCGGTGGGGTAGAGTTCCCGTAGGGGGTTGCTGTAGGGTTGGGATTTTTGGTGTGGGGGTGGGGACAGAGGGATCGGTGTATGATTGTTGGCTTAGATTGTTCAGTTATCTTGTTGTTGTCGTGGTTGGAGTCATTCTGCGGGTGTTTCTGGGTGTGTGTGTGTGTGTGTGTATCTGAGGGTGCAGAAGTGTGTGGGAAAATAATGGATAGTGTTGGTGGAGTGCAGGATTGTGTGAATTTGTATTTGAGAGTGCAGAAGCGTGTGGGAGAATGATGGAGAGTGTAATGGAGTGCGTAAGAGATTGAGTGTCTGTGTGTTTGAGAGTGCAAAAGTGTGAGAAGTTTGTGGAAGAATGTTGGAGAGACTAATAGAAATATAAAGACACAGAGAGTATAAGAAAGAGAAAGTGAGAGATTGTACTCACCTAGTTGTGGTTGCAGGGGTCGATTCACAGCGCCTGGCCCCGCCTCTTCACTCGTCTCTACTAGGTCATTCTCCCTGCTCCATAAGCATTATCATACTTCTTCTTAAAGCTATGTAAGGAACCTACGTCCACTACATCACTTTACAGACTATTCCGCTTCCTGACAACTCTGTGCTTGAAGAAATACTTCCTAACAACCCTGTGACTCATCTGAGTCTTCAACTTCCAATTGTGACCCATTGATGCTGTGTCCAATCTCTGGAAAATCCTGTTTTTGTCCACCTTGTCGATTTCTCAATAGTTTATACGTCGTTATCATATCAGCCCTATCTCTCCTGTGTTGTGTTGTACGAGACCTGAAGAGTGTCAGAAAAACTTAGGAAGGTGCTAAGGAAGTGTGGGAGTGCTAGGAGAGAGTGGGAGTGCTAGGAGAGAATGGGTGTATTAGGAGAGAGTGGGTGTACTAGGAGAGTGTGGGGGTGTAAAGGAAGTGTGGGTGTGCAAGGGAAGTGTGTGTGTTAGGGAAGTGTGTGTGTGTGTGCTAGGGAAGTGTGTGTGTGTGTCCTAGGGAGTGTGTATGTGTGGTAAAGAAGTGTGTGTGTGTGTGTGCTAGGGAAGTGTGTTAGAATTGCGTGAAAGATTGTGGTAGAATTTCGAGAGCTGGAATGCTGAAGGAGTGTGGGAGTATATGGGGAATGTGTTGCAAAGATGTGGCAGGATTTTGGTAATGTTGACGAAGTGTTGGAGTATCGCAGGAAAGTACGAGTGTACTGGAGTATCGTAGGAAAATACGAGTGTGTTAGAGTATCGTATGAAAGTACGAGTGTGTTGGAGTATCGTAGGAAAGTGCGAGTGTACTGGAGTATCGTAGGAAAGTGCGAGTGTACTGAAGTATCGTAGGAAAGTACGAGTGTGTTGGGAGAGAATGAGATATATAGTGTGTGTGTGTGTGTGTGTGTGTGTGTGTGTGTGTGTACGCGCGCTCGCGCGTGCGTGCGAGTGCGTGCGAGTGTGAGAGTGTGCGAGAGTGCGCGAGAGAGTGCTCGAGTGAGTGTATATCCCTGTGTGTATATCCTTGTACTCACCTAATTGTACTCCCCTAATTGTACTCACCTAACTGTGGTTGCAGGGGTCGAGACTCAGTTCCTGGCCCCCGCCTCTTCAACGATCGCTACTAGGTCCTCTCTCTCCCTGCTCCATGAGTTTTATCATACCTCGTCTTAAAGCTATGTATGGTTTCTGCCTCCACTATATCACTTGCTAGACTGTTCCACTTCCTGACTACTTTATGACTGATGAAATACTTTCTAACATCCCTGTGACTCGTCTGAGTCTTCAACTTCCAATTGTGACCCTTTGTTTCTGTATCCCCTCTCTGGAACATCCTGTCTCTGTCTACCTTATCTATTCCACGCAGTATTTTGTATGTCGTTATCATGTCTCCCATAGCCCTTCTGTCCTCCAGTGTCGTCAGGCCGATTTTCCTTAACCTTTCTTCTTACTACATTCCCCTTAACTCTGGAACCAGCCTTGTTGCAAACCGTTGCAGTTTCTCTAATTTCTTGACGCGTTTGACCAGGTGTGGGTTCCAAACAGGTGCTGTATACTCCAGTATGGGCCTGACGTACACGGTGTACAGTGTTTGAACGATTCCTTATTAAGTTATCGGAACGCTATTCTCAGGTTTGCCAGGCACCCATATGCTGCAGATATTACCTGGTTGATGTGTGCTTCCGGAGACATGCTCGGTGTTATATTCACCAGAAGATCTTTCTCCTTGAGCGAGGTTTGCAGTCTTTGCCCACCTAGCCTATACTCTGTTTGCGGTCGTCTTTGCCCTTCGCCGATACTCATGATTCTGCATTTGGCGGGGTTAAATTCGAGGACCCAGTTGCTGGACCTCGTGTCCAGCCTGTCCAGGTCTCTTTGTAGTGCTGCCTGATCCTCATCTGATTTAATTCTCCTCATTAACTTCACATCATCTGCAAACAGGGACACTTCTGAGTCTATCCCTTCCATCATGTCATTCACACATACCAAAAATAGCAATGGTCCTAGAACTGTCCCCTGTGGGACCCCGCTCGTCACAGGCGCCCACTGTGATACCTCATCACTTACCATGACTCGTTGTTGCCTCCCTGTCAGGTATTCCCTAATCCACTGCAGTGCCCTTCCTGTTATATGCGCCTGATCCTCTAGCTTCTGCACTAATCACTTATGAGGAACTGTGTCGAAGGCCTTCTTGCAGTCCAAGAAAGTGTAATCAGCCCACCCCTCTCTCTCGTGTCTTACTTCTGTTACTTTGTCATAAAACTCCAGAAGGTTTGTGACACAGGATTTGCCTTCCATGAATCCGTGCTGGTTGTCGTTTGTACTCTTGTTCCGTTCCAGGTGCCCCAACACTCTCCTTCTGATAATCTTCTCCATGACTTTGCATACTATACACGTCAGTGACACTGGTCTGTAGTTTAGTGTCTCTTCTGTCTCCTTTTTTAAAAATGTGTACTACATTTGTCGTCTTCCATGCCTCAGGAAGTTGCCCAGTTTCAAGGGATGTGTTGAAGATTGTAGTTAATGAAACACATAGCATTTCTGCTCCCTCTCTAAGGACCCACGGGGAGATGTTGTCCGGTCCCATTGCCTTTGTGGTATCAAGGTTACTTAGCAGCTTCTTCACCTCCTCCTCCGTTGTGTGTATTTCATCCAACACTTGTTGGTATAACCCTTGTTGGTGTCCCCCTCTGTTCTGTCTTTCCAGAGTCCATCCTGTTTCTTCTGTAAATACTTACTTAAATCTCGTGTTGAGCTCCTCACATTCCTCTTGATCGTTTCTTGTGAGCTCCCCGTCTTCTTTTCTCAGCCTGATTACTTGATCTTTGACTGTTGTCTTCCTCTTAATGTGGCTATACAGCAGTTTCGGGTCAGACTGTCGCTGGGCCTCTCTCCTTATCTGTGCATACTCGTTTCTGGCTCGTCGACTAATCTCTTTATTTTCCTGGGTCCTTTGCCTTCTTTACTTTTTCCATTCTCTAGTGCAATTAGTTTTTGCCTTCCTACATCACCGGGTAAACCAAGGGGGCGTTCTGGTTTTCCCATTATTTCTGTTGCCCTTGGGAACAAACCTTTCCTCTGCCTCCTTGTATATTGTTGTTATGTAGTCCATCATTTCATTTACCGACTTTCCTACCAATTCTCTGTCCCACTGAACCTCCTGCAGGAAGTTCCTCATACCTGTGTAGTCCTCCCTTTTGTAGTTTGGCTTTTCTCATTCAACTCCTGTTACCCTCTCCACTTGTAACTCCACTATCTATTCAAAGCTTAGAACTACGTGATGCACTAGCTTGTGCAAATATTATGCTTGGGGCATCTGTAAGCATGGAATATCAGAAAAAAATGGGACATGCAACTTTGAGCATCCCAAAAAATGTAGCAACCTCCTGTCTAAAGGAGTGTGTCGTTCTTCTTCCTGTACTTTCTTTCACCCAAAAATGTGTCACTCCTCAGTCCTCCAGAAGCAGTGTTACAACATCGACTGCCCTGCATACCATCTAAAAGGGACCAGGAGGCACAGACCTCACAAGACAAACAATAGTAGCTACGACAACCCAACTCCAGGTGATTTTTTAGTGGCAGGAAACGGGAAAAGAAAATGGAAGGAAATAACAAAAATAGTCCACCACCTTGGAGCCTTGTTGGACTGGAGGCGCAGCCAGTGGCCACCCATGGCCCTCCAGAATTACAAGTACTGATGCCAATAACAAAATCCTCCCAACAAACACAGAATTCAACCTCTTTCATATTTGCTAATATACGAGGCCTTAAGCCATCCACCAACAACAAAATACCTTTCATCAGTGGACTTCTAGAGGAGTCTAACGCAATGTTTGCAGCCTTCACAGAGACTCACACAAAAGATTACTTTGACAGTGAAATATGGATAAGTGGTTACAACCTTTTTAGATGCAACAGAATGAACAGGCAACAAGGGGGGGTTGGCCTGTATGTCAAAGAGTCCTTCATCTGCACGGAGTTGCTGAACACCACAAATGAGGGAGTTGAAGTTCTATCAATAAAGTTCCAGAACCAAAACTTAGTCATTGTGGTTGTATATAAGCCACCAGATGAAACCTCCCAACAGTTCAAGGAACAGCTACTGAACATTTATATTTGCTAATATACAAGGCCTTAAGCCATCCACCAACAACAAAATACCTTTCATCAGTGGACTTCTAGAGGAGTCTAATGCAATGTTTGCAGCCTTCACAGAGACTCACACAAAAGATTACTTTGACAGTGAAATATGGATAAGTGGTTACAACCTTTTTAGATGCGACAGAATGAACAGGCAACAAGGGGGGGTTGGCCTGTATGTCAAAGAGTCCTTCATCTGCACGGAGTTGCTGGACACCACAAATGAGGGAGGTGAAGTTCTATCAATAAAGATCGAGAACCAAGACCTAGTCAATGTGGTTGTATATAAGCCACCAGATGAAACCTCCCAACAGTTCAAGGAACAGCTACTGAAAATTTATTACTGTCTGGAAAACCTTCCAGCTCCATCCCCAAACATCTTACTGCTTGGTGATTTCAACCTAAGGCATACAAAATGGAAGAATGTAGCAAATAATGTTAAAGTTGAAACAATTCCCGGAGGCAGCGCAGATGAAAGGTCTCACACACACATGAGCTACTAAGTCTCTGCGAAAAACACACCTTAAGCCAGCAGATAGTGGAGCCAACAAGACTAGAAAACACACTTGACCTTATCTTTACAAATAATGAGGACCTGATAAGAGACATAAGAATATCAAAAACAACTAATTCCGATCACAACCTAATCGAAGTCCAGACGTACATGCATAGGGGTCCTGATCAGCAGAATGCATGTACCTGTGAAGATGTCTTCACAAAATACAACTTCAACAACAAGAACATCAACTGGGACCAGGTAAACCATGTCCTAAATGAAACATGTTGGGAATATATCTTAAATGACATGGATCAAAACCAGTGCCTTGAAAGGATCAACTTCCTGGCAGCTGAAGCATGTTCTAGGCATATTCCCCTAAGAAAAAAGAAGAACAAGAGTAAACTGGAGAGAGAAAGAAGCTCCCTCTACAGAAGACGACGAAGAGTCACTGAGCTCCTCAGGAGTGCTGGAATATCTGATACACGAAAGGAGGCGCTGACCAGGGAAGTTGAAACTATCGAACTTAAGTTAAATGACTCTTACAGGAACCAGGAGAGACGGGAGGAGCTTAAAGCTATTAGTGAAATTGAAAGAAATTCAAAATATTTCTTTTCATATGCCAAAAACAAGGCAAATACCACATCTAGCATCGGGCCCTTACTCAGACAGGATGGGACTTACACAGATGACAACAAGGAAATGAGTTAAATATTGAAATCCCAGTGCGACTCTGTGTTTAGTGAACCACTAATCATTCTGAGGATCGACGACCCAAATGATATCTTCATGAATGAGCCTCAAAACTCCATAAATGTATTCCAGATTTCCGACATTACCCTAACTCCGATAGATTTCGAAAAAGACATTGACAACATGCCCATGCACTCAGCCCCGGGCCCAGACTCGCGTGCCCTAAGTACACTATGGAGGAGGAGCTTGGACATGGGTGAAATTCCAGTCACTTAAAACAACGGATATAGCCCCACTCCATAAAGGTGGCAGCAAAGCATTAGCTAAGAACTATAGACCAATAGCTCTGACGTCCCACATCATAAAAATCTTTGAAAGAGTGCTAAGAAGCAGGATTGCAAATCACCTGGATCCCCAAAATCTGCACAATCCAGGGCAACATGGGTTCAGGGCAGGTCGCTCCTGCCTCTCACAACTACTGAATCACTATGATATGGCCTTGGATGCACTGGAAGAAAATCAGAATGCAGATGTAATATACACAGACTTTGCAAAAGCATTTGACAAATGCGATCATGGCGTATTAGCCCATAAAATACGTGCTAAAGGAATAACTAGGAAAGTGGGGAGATGGCTCTTCAACTTCTTAAGAACTCGAACACAAAGAGTAGTGGTCAACAGAGTTAAATCGGAGGCTGCCTTAGTGAAGAGCTCTGTTCCACAAGGCACAGTACTCGCCCCCATCTTATTCCTCATCCTCATATCAGACATAGACAGAGATATACATCACAGCACCGTATCATCCTTTGCGGATGATACTAGGATCTGCATGAGGCTGTCATCTGCTGAGGACGCGGTTTACCGTGGGCAACGGTAAACAATATGATGTTCGATGAGGACAAATTCCAACTACTCCGTTATGGAAAACTGGAGGAGATAATAACTAGAACAGAGTATATTACAGACTCTGGCCATACAATAGAGCGGAAAAATCATGTAAGGGACCTGAAAGTAGTAATGTCTGAGGATCTCACTTTCAAGGATCACAACAGTGCGACGATCACACCTGCAAAGAAAATGATAGGATGGATAATTGTCATGTGGGTTTTCGATAAATGGATGGGTAAAAATACTCACGTAGGCTGGTAGTACGTATAATATAACAGAAAGTATGGGGAGCACCAACAGCCGACCTGTCTCTCTCTGCTGCCTACTACGACTGACCCATAGTGCCTATGGGTGAGGGTGTTTGAAATCCTGCTATGGTCAGCAGCAATATGAATACAGTCAATGATTCACACAGACGGTTGGTAGTGAGTCATCTACTGGTACACTGGTTACTGGTAAGGTTGCTAGGAAACTGGTACTACTACTGAGAGCTCGGCGACGCAAGTATGTCGTCCCAAAAATACAACT